>UYWX01020296.1:61601-272913 GCA_900622495.1 Hydatigera taeniaeformis | reverse complement strand
CTGAAACTCGGCTTTGATGAGGAAGATGACATCAAAACTGTCCTGTGCGGTGGACACTTCGGTACAGTGTCGTCGGCAACGTCTACATATGGATGCGGTAAGGAGATGGTCGAAATGGAATGCATTCACATCGTTTAGGATGGTGTGGCCTCATTTGCTAATAGTTTGCACGTGCAACACAAGGGGACAAGACAGTTTCCAAATACGTGCGCCGTTCCCAGCATCGCCTGTACGAAGAATGTGCTCTTCACTTGCACTACAGAGGCTTGTAGCAGGCAGTAGAAAGCAAAATGAGAGTTAAGGGAGGGTCAATTTTGCTTTCTGGCGTCAGTAGTTTGACGTCGTGAGTCTTCTAATCAGCAATTGGAAGACGGCAGGTAGGAATGAGCGCTTGTATTCAGGGAGGAGGGAAGAGGATGGGCTAATACTTAGTCCGAATTCCCAACTGAGTAGCAGAAGGCAAAATTAATTCCAAAGTGGCTTTCAGCCCCTAGAAGGGTTAAATGATTGGTGTACTATGTCCATGTATGGATTTGTTGATGAACAAATTGCATTTGGAAAGCAACTTTTGTCATCTAATCCATACACCTAAGATAGAAGAGTTTGCTTCTTTCGACTGTATTAAAGGTTACATTTATGACTATTGAGAATTCTAAGAACATTTTGAAAGCTCATGTAAATTTTTACTCTTTCAAAATAATTTATCTAACCTTGAAATTTACCTTTGCACGATTTCTATTGGCTATGACGGCGGGGCTTGACGCCCGCGTGCATTGGTCCTGTCTAAAATTCTTTATTAACTTTGGTGGGATTTCGAGCGAGTTAGATCTTCAACAGTCCAAAAAACCGAACAATGGCCAACGTTGCTATACCCACTGTTAGCTTCCCGGTCTCGCAGAATTACTACAACCCTTCTTACCCTCTATCGAAATACGGGTACAGAACAAGAAGACTTTCGAATTATTCCAAAGCCACTCTAAATCGAAATTGTGAAATTTCTTCTAAGTCTTGGAGTAATGACGCCCTGATAAATTCTCATTATGGCAACATTTTAACTGATACTCAAAATAAAGTATGTGTTCTGGTAGAATTTTCACCTTTATCCCACAATAGATCGGATCCAACTGGCGAAATGTGTTGCGTACTTCGAGACGCTTTTCCCACTATGTTGATGCTGCACCCTCTTTGCATCAAAGTAACTACGCGACTTTATCCAAATACAATTCTAAATGTCCCAATGGAAGCACTTTCAGCAAAAGAACAGGTTCTCAGATCGAGATGGAACCCTCGTCGTACCTTTCCCACTCAAAGGATTTAAGTTACGAGCATTTGCACGCACCATATTATGGACATTCTAAAAATCTACCTTTATCTATAAGTGTATTTAACCTACACAAATACTCACCACAACTTGAGTCTTCAAATTATTCGGACGGCTCGTATCAATTGCTTCATTCAAAACGTTTTCGGAATACCTCTGAGGACCCATCAGTTATAAAAGATCACCTAAAAGATATCGGTAATTCTGCGATCCGAGATTCTTTTTTCGACTTCGCCTACCGTGAGCCTCGAACACATACAAAAAGCTCTTTTGACAACTTGTTGAATGATGATACATTCCGAAAGAACGCCGTCATAGAGAACCGATATCAAATACTCCAAGAGATAGGCAGAGGTAGCTTTGGCAAAGTTTACAAAGCAACGGACCTGCAAACAGGAAAACTTTGTGCCTTGAAGTGTATAAAGGATATATCCAACTTTAAAAAGCTTGCAGATGAGGAAATCGCAATTCTGCTGACCCTGTCAAAACAGGATAAAAATGACGAGCACAATTTCCTTCATTTGAACGATCATTTTTTCACAGCAGGTTGCACGTTTATGGTTTTTGACTTGTTGAGCATAAATTTGTTCCAGTTAATACATCGAAATAACTATCAAGGGTTTGCACCACGATTGGTTCGAAAGTTTGTCCGCTGTGTCCTCAATTGCCTTAAGTTCATACATAGGTGAGTTTGAATATTTAGCTTTTAAAACTACTGTTGCAAAACTGGCGTAAAAATTGTTACACATTATTTTACTTGAGTAAATTTAATGAGAAAATACATTTTCGATCCAAGGATGGTCGGTCTCGCAACTGTTTCTTATATTTGGCCTATAGGAACAAAGTTATCCATTGTGATTTAAAGCCTGAAAACATTCTTTTGGAGCGCTGCGGTTATACCAACGTAAAAGTGATTGATTTTGGTTCAAGTTGTTACATTGGACAAAATGCTTACGCCTACATACAGTCAAGATTTTACAGGGCACCGGAAGTTATCTTTGGTAATGAGTATGGAGCACCAATCGACATATGGAGTCTTGGCTGCATAGCTGCGGAACTTTTGACAGGTAAGTACTCAGTCGATATGGCGCGTTGAGTGTCTGATTGCAAGCCAGGAGTCCCATCGTAAATAAAGACTATCATGAATGTAATCACGCAAATACGAGTGTATCCATACAGCCAGACATCGCAATTGGCAGTGGTAGATTATGTTACGAATTTCGGTAGATCTACACTTCGTTCACATTTATAGGTTCCCCACTCTTTCCCGGAGAGAATGAACAGGACCAAATAGCCTGCATAATGGAGGTGCTCGGTCTTCCACCAGCTAGTGTGATGCGCAAGATACGAAGACAGCATCACTTTTTCACCGCTGATGGTGCACCGCGATATCTTGCTGAAAGAGGAAAGCAGTTAGAAAATCAGGTATTTTTATGAGAAAATGATAAGTAAGACAAAAAGCGGTAAAACACCAAAATACTTTAATTTGTCCCCTTCAAATAGCGTACTTGGGCAGAAAACAGATTATCAATACAGTGCGTATTTTCAGATTAGAATATGTTCTCTTTGAAGACTCTCGATAGTCAATTTGAGGAAAAGTGTGTTTATGAACACTAAAAGTTAATCAATTACGCGCATTTATTAAGAAGTTTGCTTCTGCCCTAAGGCTCCCATAAATGGGTCTGAGGTATCACAGCGTAGACCAAGAATGAAAACTTTTACCCACACTTTAAGAATTGAAAACCATTTAGAAGAGTTGTGTGTCGTGCTTGTTAGCAATAAAATCTCTGGTGTTTCTCCATGGTGTAAATTTTCGATCACCGCCATCGCTTTGTAGCGCAGCGGCGAAGCAACTTTAGATCCCAAAATCCTTCCCCTCATCACTTAAATTATCCTTGGTTTTCGTAAAAAACGTAAGCTAAATTGTTGGCTTCGCAACTTTAAATAAGGTTTTAGGATCACCCATTATTTATATGAACTCCATCTGTATGAATACAGGCTACTTCCATCAGATGTAAGCTTCTATTCCGATTTCACGTATTCTAAACTCATTAGTGTAGTTTGCATCAGGGGAAAAATACGTTTTACGACAAGCGGAAGTAAACAGAAATTGCAAACGATAGAAAGCCGTTTAGAAAAGTTGGGAATGGCTCACTGTTGTACCGTGTCTCGTTCAATTTGATTGAAGACAATTTGACAAGTTTGGATCGTCGTACTTTTAAAGTGTATCCATCTGTTGTCTCTAATCATGCATTGAAACATGCTTTAGATTGTAGCACTTAATAGGATAACCGTTATAAGCTGAAGCAGGCATGAGACCAGAAGTGTATTGTTGAATTCCTGCTGCAGATGATGAGACTGTCGTGGCATAAGCAGCATAAAATGCTCTTTGCACCGCGCAGCCTCGTCTTAAAGTCCACATTTGGATTACGCACTTGAATGACTTACTTATTCCATCACAATACATTCTTAGACGGAATATTTTGTCCACTGTTGGTGCGAGCTACTTGTTACCGTCCACAAAGACGTCCTGCTGATAACTAAGCACTTCACCAATAAAAGTACAAGTATTTGGGGTGCATCAGACCGTTTCGGTCCTCAAACATTTTAGCTTATATTAGCTACTGCTATGGCACCTCGCCTATGGTGCAGGAGTTCAGTTCCATGACTTACTCATTAAACTTGCTTATAGGCATTCAACATTCGTCCCGATTCACGGCTCTAATTGCGTTACGGATGTTTAGTGTTTCCTAAGCGGTTATAAGACTCACTACACACGTCTACCTTCGTTAAATGTTTGCCACTACCACATCAATGTCATGAAGCATTACCCTTTATTACCCATATGGGAGGATGATTTTGCCTTTATTTGGGGAACCAGGATAATCATCACCCAAAACGAATGAAACGAGCGGACCCAGGTGCTCTCACTTTGGCGATCCTCATGAAGAACTCTCTTGGTGAAGAAGGTTCTGATCCAAAGCTGCTGGACTTCCTGTCCCAGTGTCTGCGTTGGGATCCGATGGAACGAATGACTGCATGCGAGGCGCTCCGACATCCGTGGATCCTTGAAGTAGAAGTCTCTAACCTTGACGACGGTGCAGCCTCCCCCAAAGAGAGATCTGACCCCTCAACCGAAGAGTAATAAGCTCAGTAAGGACGTTTAGAATCCTGCTTGGCCATTATTTGTCGTATACGTTAGTTGTAAACATTCACAATTGCTACTGGAAGTAAAAAATAGTCCTTAAACATAGGTCACAATCTTCTCATTGAATTTCAATCGAAATGTTTTCTGGCATAGTTTTCAGCAACGGAATCAGATATGTAATTACTTTGCATATTTCAAATTAATGAAACGAGTTTGAAGTAATGAGCCTTATATAAATGTTTTATCTCTCACTTTTAAGGCTAAGGTTAATATGAGCGTCCTTTTTATCTACAGGTGCTCGTGCTCCGTCCTCTGGAGACTCAGTCTCAAAGCCGCATAACCCAACCAACTGGCAATGTCATTTAACCCTAGTCGTCTGATTTTGCAGTTCGCAGCTACTTTTTGTATTAGAGGAACATTGTTGAAAGTGGTTGTGGCAATGTGGCCCACAGATCTCATCCTTGAGAGTATTCCCTAATAAATCTTGATCTGGAGGTCGATTTTTTTGCTTTGTATTATGAAATAAGGCTGTGTGAAACGCTTGCGATGGGCATTGTAACTGCCATTCAGTTGGCAAATTGTGCAACTATTAGGATTTTTCCGTAGAGAAGGTAATTACAGCCTCGAACCTGTAGCCGCTAATTCCATTAGGCTTATAGAGTCTTCAGTGCTAATAAATTAGCTATACAATGGCGTTTCCAGGGTAAAACCATCAGTAAAGGCTAAACATTTGTGACTTGAGAATTTCCAAAGGTCGTAGCATTTTAGTAGAGGTCCCTCTTTCTCTCATTCCTAGCACACTACCTGACAAGTTAATTTGGTGATCTGCGTTGGTATTCAGGCTCGGAATTAGGGCCTAGCCCTCCATCTGCGTAGGTACAGAATCCTTTCTGTGCACGATTCCACACTGCACTGACCGGCCCTTGTGCTCCACGTCAATTATGACGCACAAATAGTTTGGGATACTTTTTAAAATATGTGAGGCGGCACTCCTTCCATTCCACATTAAACATGCATCCACTTTTACATCAGTGCATGTTTAATAAATTTGCGATTCGTTTTGCCTTGAAAGTGCGCCTCTTATTTTGGTGGAAATAGGCAAAACAGTCGCAATGCCCAGTTGTTGGTTGGACTCATGATTTTGGAGATGGAGCGTCGAAGGGCTTCTTTAGACGTCTACAGCACACATTCCGCCTGCGTATCAGAACTTTGAACAAAAACTTATTCAAGCAGCAATTTTTGTACAGTCCTCTTTCTTACAAAGTAATCTTCATAAAGAAATAAAATCTTAGATGTTGTGCTTTTTAGTTTTACAGTCATTTTTCCTTTTGTGCTCAAAGCATGAATTTTCAGGTTTAAAAGTCTAATTAACTTTTCCTACTGCATCGAGACGTCAATGCTTAAGTTGTTCTGAAAAATGAGTATCCTGATTTATCAAAAATAGAACTCAAATTTTCTCTACTTTCAAAGCGCATTAAAAGTGTCAAGTACATATTCCTGCTAATGCTAATGCTGTGACAAGGAGGAGGGACAGTCTTCTAAGCGAAAAGGCGGCTACAATGCTGTTGGGTGGGAACATTTGCAACAGTCCAAGGTATTCAGCATTTGAAGCAAGCAATTATCCTCTTAGCAAATATTACACGATGCTTTGAAAGAAACTCATAAACTAGATCCTTGTGGCTTCATGTGGTGGCAAACTGTAAGGGCGGTTCAAACTCCTAAGAAAAAGATTATTTGCTAAATGGTTGATTCGGAGACATTTGCTGTTACCGTGAGATGTTGTGCCGCAGTGATTTCGTCATCAGCACTCGGCGTGTAGGTCGCATTAGACGTTGGATACACGATGGGAAAAAAAGCTTGTGAAATCCACTCATTAGAGGTGGCACAGTTCTGCCTTTTATGCAGAGGTCCCTTTTCGATATGACATTATGAATTTTTTAAGAAAATGTTGTAAATTCTTTTAGATCATAAGCCAGCCGACCCATAATAACTCCTACACCAGAGTTATTTTTCATCTTAAAAATGTGGTTAAGCAGCTAGATTTTTACGTATTGAGCTCGTTTAATTTTTCCACAACGCTTACGAAGATAAGCGCACCAAGTTGCAGGAATTTTTCGACACTTATCCAATTGACTGCATCTCATTTTATCACAGAATTTGAAAATGCAACTTCATGCCATTGTCTCTCTCGATTTCTCCGCAGATGAATTCATACTTTTGCATTGCGTTCCATTGCAATGCCCACACAGCTTACCTCACCGTGCCCATTCGTCCTGAGGGTTTTGCTGGTTTTTTTTGCTTTGGCTCCGAAATTCTTTCCGTTCCATTTGGGGTCCAGGTTTCCACCAACTCCGCCAAGTTTGTGTTTTATCCTACCATTAGTAGTGCAGGCTATATTTGGGCTTCGATGCCAAGAACTCAGTCTTTTGAGGAATAGAGCTGCATTACTGGCCCGTAAAGGAGGCAACCAAAGTTCTTCATTCCTTTATTTTTGTGAACTCACTTCTGCACTACGCATGCAATCCATTGTGATGATCTAAGGTGCAATGAAGGGCATCTTGAATTCCCCAAAGACATGAATACATGATGCTTGAGTGCACATTATTTTTTAATGCAGAAGGGTTCCAGACTATTGGTATGGACTAGCATACAGTCCACTGCTCTTCAGTGCTACAGAATTAAATCAACGAGTCAAGAAGTGCCCAGCGAATTGGATACCTCCTCTCTCCCTTTGGACATTATTCTCAGAGCGCTCCTTACGTTAGCATTTCGTGTCGGCCATCACAAAGCAACCCACGAAACATTCCCACCATATGCCAAACATCTGCGCAAGTGAGGTGGTATTTAACGTCAACGTCAATCAGTTTTTCGGTAATTTCTTTCAAAGCTGAAATTTCGTCCTGTATGGAAACTGTAGTAAATGGCGCGAACGAATGGAGTGGAAATTTGGGATTATTATCGTTACCCACAAGAACACCTTCGAGAGAGCGGAGTCATTCAACAAAGGATGGGATTCAGCATAGTGCTAAGGGAGTAGCCAAAGGGTTCAAATCCTCTGTCTCGCTGTTATACCAATTCATTACTGCTCAGTCACACCCTTTTTGGTCAGATGTATCCAGTTGGAAAGCAAAGGTACTTTGTACAGCTTTATTAAGAAACCGTTCCTAACGGTTCAAAAGTGGCACCTCAACAGTCACTTACAGCATCCCAGCGGATCGTCGAACTTAAGCGTCTGTCGTAAGATGGGATTAATTTCATACACTTTGATCGTTACCGGTCCTCCAACCGGCAGCATATGCATTTTGGTACTGTTTAAATGTGTATCTTTTAACAGAAGGGCTGAAGCTTGGATTGCATTGCCAGACATTTGGCTCCCCAATACTTCCTTTCTAGCAAAAGGAAACATACAACCCAAGTAGAATAAGCACTGTTGACACGCAGGAGACACTCTAGTTTACTGGATTGGCTCGAACGCCAGCAACATCAATCTGATTTTCCGCAAAATTCATTGCTCCCTATTAATTTGAAGTGAGTTTAGAAACATTTAAGGGAATCTCAATCAAATGGCAGAGATCCCCTTTTTCAGCTGTCGCGAATCTTTGAGGCGCGGTGGTGGTGGCTGATGCAAAGTCAACTCAATCAGCCTTGGCATTCTGGCTATCCAGTCTTGCATTGAAGCTGCATTCTTCTATGGTAGACAAGAATGACTTTTTCGCATGAAGACTGCGGAACCTGCACGTCAGCGCCACCCTTGTTTTGGCTGCATTGTCTCGTTGATAAGAGGCGTGGACAAGCTGCAATGACGTTCAAACAACGCATAAGGTTAAGTGAAAAAGGCGTTAATAAATTCTAAAACAAGTTGGATAAAAAATGATGCAAGAATCGTGTTGTTAATAGAAGTTACGTTGAATTTTACAGCCTCTCAAAACACAAATTGCAGGTGAAACAAAACCGCGGGTGATGCCTGTCAAAGCTGCTGTTAGCTTTCTGTTGAATACATTTTTAGGTACAAGTAATTTTCAAGTCCACCTTCACCTTAAAACGAAAGGCAGACCTGCGCTATTTTTTTAATCGCCATTGATGCACAATAGCTGGTGATTTGCAAAACAGCTAATATTAAATCTCATACGTAATACCAACGTGAAATGTCACAAGTTTTTAGCTTTTGAAAAGTCAGAACAAGACTGGAAGGTTGTCTGCAATATCAACTGTCAAATAGCTATTTGCTCCTGAATGTGATGAAGCTTTAGAAAATGCTTTGCAGTAAAGTTCGCCCGTGTGAAGATTCCTTCCCTCTTCGAACATGCAGTTGGTGAACGTAAATTGTCCCATACAACACAACTTTGACATGAAGTGCGCGGGGTCATTACAATAGCTCAATTTAGGTCTTCGCAAAGGAGGCCGTCCCTCAACATATGTCATTGGAGTGCACTGAAAAATTTAATGTCAATTAAAGCTCACCGACAGCAGCTACTCACCGTTTAAGTAGGACAGGCTAAAATCCCAAACAATGCCTCACTTTCTTAGGTGCCAAACATAGTTGCTTTTTTAACTCTCAACTTTGGAGGACGAGACGCATTAGGTCTTTGTTGACACCCTTCCGTTTGACGAGTTTGGCTGCCTTCCTTCTAGTCAGAGTGTTGGGCCACGTTTCGTCTTCGGGGAAGTCTCGAGGCTCTGAGTGCATTCGCCATGTCAGGCCATTCATCACCACTAACCACTGCCTATTAGGATGGGCGTGAAAAATTCATTTATTTTTAGATTCTTTTAACTCTGGAATAATGTTTTAAAATGCCACAATGGTGGCTTTTGTCCAGAACAATTATATATCGAAATGTGGCCCTCCTTCAAACCAGTCACTTTTATGCGAAAAACTATAAATGTTTCACCTCAACTTCAAAAAACCGAATAAAAACTTCAGACAATGTCTAAATGACGAAAACTTTTGGAAGGATGTATTGGACAGTGCTCGCAGTAAATAAAATGAATTATTAAATGCTTGGATTGTGTTACCGAAAACGGGAACTCCCAACCATCTCATTTATTAGCTCCTGCTAAAGCCTGATTCTTCAAATAACTTTTGCTACACGCTCAAAGGCAAAGGCAAAGGAATGGTTTTAAGGTGTATTGAAAGCCTTCAAATTCATGCTCATGTTTGTTAGTAATTTTTGCTTTGTTGAAAGGACGATTTACAATTAATCAACTAATTACCACATTAAAGCTGGACACTCATCATTTACAATAGCAAACGCGTGTCTTTTGATTTTTTCAAATTTTGGATGCATCATTGGGAAACAACAATGCAGTGCTGACACGTTTCATAGTAGTGCCCCGATTCTATGCAGCTGGATGGACACGTTTGATTTTGCTCGGTCCTGTCTCAGTTGGCCCAAAATTCAACTTCTTCCGTCGCGTAGCACTTGATTGTCTAAAGTCTTACATTTCTTTAGCAACTTAATTTCAATTAAAACCCATACGAGTCAAGTGCGTTAAATTAATTGCTAAGCCCTCGGTTTGGATGGCGGTCCACCTCGGACCTCTTCCATTACATCTTCGCCGGTCCACAAAGCCACACCGAGCATCTCCAGCCCTGCGTTAGCGCAATACCTTCATTCGTCTTCGGTGATGCCCTAGGACGCTCTATGATTGTGAGATCTTCAAATGCACATTTTCCAGAGCCAACAGATTTCCATGGCATACTCCCAAATGCACCTCACAATGCTATGATTTTGTAAAATCACAATAAGCAGGTCATTTTTATCCACTGGATTTTCTAATGTTTTCTTCAAACACCTGAACCAACGGAACTCACTTTCAACTCTACAGCCTGCGCTGGTACCAAAGTCCGCAGCGTTATCGACGCATTTCTTTAAAACAAGGAAACATCAAGGAATCTGTTAAGCGCACCTTTGACAAAAATGCCCGCGTTGTCATGGGAGATGTGTTGCGAAGGCCAGGAAATGCACGCCTTTACCTTTGCCGCAAAGTGAGCATTAAATTATTCATGTAGTGCCGATTCTACGACAAAAGGCTTTACAGATCTAATTAAAGCGTTAAATCAGCCAAGCAATTATTAGCAAACAAAGTGGCTTTATTTTAGAAAGCACTGCTATAGCTTCCGATGATGCTTCCTTTGCCTTTGTGCAAAATGTGTTGGATAATAGCAGGGTCAGACTGGACAACTCGATACTATTCATCAAGCCTTTCTGACGAACAGTCAACTCATCTGCAAGGCGTACTTTTCTGCAGTCCATGGACGATGCATCTTCACAACGGATAAAGTTTCATTAATTTTATTGTTTTTACTTTATGGTTGGAAGAACATTCGTTGCTCATCTCACCTCATCTTTTTGGCGAGCACTCGTCAGATGCAATTGTTATGAGCCTGTACACTGTAAAATCAGCGGCGAGGCAGGCAGTCAGTGTGTCTCCCATGAGTTAACCTAATGTTAATGCTGCGTGATAAAATGTTGCTAGCAAAATCATTTAATACGGTAATACTCGTCTTGCCTCATTACACCTTTACCCTTCAGGCCTTTGCAGTACTTATGATATGCACGTTAAAAGTTGACTAACGATTTACAAAGACCATGTGTAGCCTATTCATAGTTTTAGGGGACTCACAAACAGCGTATTCATTCGAGTAAGCTATGACCTATCTTGACGCTTCTTTAAGCGAAATTCGTAGCTTTATGTCTCTACTGAGTCGCATTTAATTGGTGCGTTTTACGAAGCCTTTAAATAAACCAGAACTTAATGGATATAGGTGTTTGGCAAGCTGGACAGATGCAGTACAGTACAAAAGTAAATACAAAACACCTCACTGTGCCTGTAAGCAATGAAACCTTACTTAGGGTAAATACTTGCAGACATGTTACGTTCTAGTTTTCGGCGATACCTCGTTCGTATTACTGAGGCGACTTGGAGATGCCGCATTACGCGAACGCTATAAAAAGGTAATTCAAGATTTTAGGGGAAGGCTCAGTGCAAACCATACAACACCTGCAGGATCTCATGTAATTTAGTAGAGTTCTTAATAAGCTTTACGTAATACCTTGTGCCTTGTGTTGCATGTGCAAACTATTAGCAAATGAGGCCACACCGTCCTAAACGATGTGAATGCATTTCATTTCGACCATCTCCTTACCGCATCCATATGTAGACGTTGCCGACGACACTGTGCCGAAGTGTCCACCGCACAGGACAGTTTTGATGTCATCTTCCTCATCAAAGTCGAGTTTCAGTGTCTGCCTCGAGACACAGTCGATGGTCAGCAGCGACACCTCTCACACCGTCTGCTTTTCAACCTCGTGGTAACTGCTGATTCAGTCGATGCTGCTGCAAGGGTGAAGTGCATTTGCCTAATGTCATGTGAGTTGGTGATTGGCGTGGTTGGCTTTGGGATGCCGCTCCACAGCACCGGATGCGTCGTGGTGGTTGATGCTAGAGGTGTATTGAGGGAGATGTGCTCAAAAGAGGAGATGAGAAATGCGGAAGGTGGTATGGTGGACTGCCTATATGACTGGTGGTCAGGTTGATAGTTATCATTAAATTGGTTGTGTGGTCTGACTTGTGAGCCAGGCGAAGGCTCACTCTCCTCTCCTTCTTTCTAAATGCAAGTAATTAGCCCTACCAAATGCCTTCTACTACCCAATAAAAGTTCTCGGAACATTACACCCTCATATTTTGCAATACTTTATCTCTTGAGTGAGATGCGAAGGAAAAAACGCTGTAAAATCAGCATTTATTAGTTTGATTAGTTCAAGGCAATTGCGGCTGTTAAATTATTGAAATGAAATCAATCAGTTCTATGCTTTTCTTTGCATATCTTTGTGTAGAGAATACAATAAGTGAGTGTTGTGGGAACTCCCAGCCTACCCTCAGGCCCCTAAACCTATGAGTTGATAAGCGGGCTACTTGGGGAGGGTTTACTTAGCATCTTGTACAGGAAAGGACCAGGAGGGTATCGATGAGACAATGAGTCAACATCACTCCGCGGATGTGTACTCACTCGCCCCACAAACCGGATTCCCGTTCGAATCACTTAACCGCCTCTCCCCTGTAAAGGTAACTTAAACGCATTAGTATATACTGCAACTATCACAAAGCTATTGCTAGTGTCCAAAGTAATGGGACTAAGATTTTTGAAATATTCTTAGACTAGTCTTGTTTGGCTGCGTTGCTTTGCCCTAATCTCAAATACGGCGTTGTTTTGATATCTGCCGATCTAACGCGTACTTGGGAGTGTATCACTAACTACAGTAAGAAGAAATTTGCATTACCCTTTGCAAATAAAATTAATAAGTATGTAGCATTTTACAATAACAAAGTCATCGTGTTGAAACCGCATTTTACGGTAAGGATTCCGTATAGAGTATAAAAATGGATTATCTCTGGGAGGCAGCCGAGCTTCAACTATAAAATTTTACGACATATTAATTAGCAAAACATACGCTTTGGCTCTGGATAACCTGCCAAATTATCAATGTTACACTTATTTTAGTGTAGACATTATCCCATATTTCATCATTTTGTGGTCATGGTAGGAGCTCCTACAAGAGTCAATTTTTATTATGTTACTAGTACTTGTGCCTAATATTAGTGTATCAAAGCGTAGAAGGACTTTACATTTTGGATATTTTATTTCTATACCATTTTCTCGCCCACTCTCAGCGACCAGTCTATAAAGGATCTGGATCATCTTTCACAGTTATCATGGGGCAATGCTATTTGTATGTAATGCTATCGGTGGGGTGGTAAGCCTACGTAACTGCACCAGATGCACTCTTACCAAACTAACACGACGCCCGACTGCTTTACCATCAAAATGAATAGCGCTGCCGATGGCATGCCTTATGCTGTGCCAACTGTGCTTAGTCAGTTGTTACGGGGTCCCTGAAAGCCTTTATATAACACCAAACTTAGTAAAAATTTGGAAGCTCACTTTTAATGCATAAATTAGTTTTCTCTACTTCATACCACTAAGAGTATTTCCATTTTCCTTTCTAAAGTGTGCACAACAGTAATATCAAAAATTTAGTATGAGCTGCTTATTTTTAAGGCTTGATGTTTAAACAGGGCATAGTCATTAACTTTGTTTCCCCATCCAATACCCGCGCAATAAGATTTCGATTTAGTCGATCTCTTTAAGGGGCACTAATTTTGCCTTCCTTTTAACCCATAAGCGCTTCCCCAATTATTAAGATCTGCAATAAAAAAAATGACATCCATAACATTGGCTATATGTGTGAGTCAATTCAAATGAAATGCATTCTGAAGTGGCAACGCCTTCGTTATTAATCCCTTTAAGGATTCCTATGATAAAACAGTGCTTATCGGATTCATATTAGTAACTCCGGACAATCGTTATAATTAGTAACGGTAAAAATGAAAGAGTTCCCACCATGACGTTGCATTCCAGTCTTTTTTAATTTTAATTTTAATTTTATGTTGAGGCACTAATCTTATATTCCAAAGTCTATAAAATTGCGGTCGAGTCTGTTATTTTGGAGTAACGAACTACTGGGTTGACATAAACACTAAAAATTTTTTTATTCTTATGCATCAGTCAGCAACTAATATCAACTGCGCTGCGAAGATTCGCTAATATCGCGCGAAGAAATGGTATAATGCGTCTTTCATTTTGTAGTCGCAACTTGGATATTGTAGCTTCTTAAACGCTCCACCAATATGCCTTCGCCGGGTCATCTAATGTCCAGGCCATACCAGTGAATCTCCAGTCCTCCTATTTGTCCTCAAAGTTCATTCACTCTGAGCGATGTGTTATTCTCTGTCTTCAAACGGACTGTGTTTTAAAGGTCCGTAAAGCTTTTGGCACGCCTCAAAAAATGGACAGCCTAGCAGAAATACAAATGCGAATCCTTTAATGCGTTCGTAGGTAAAACGAGGAGAAAATAGGCAAATAGCGTTATATGTGGAATTTTTGGTCATGGAGCTGCTGACTCTCATTCATACTTTGGTTCTGGATTCCCGTCAAGTGCAAACATTATAGCTAGAGAAATTGGAAGTCTAAATGTTCGGCTGCTTTTGCGTCTGCACGACGGCCGCTCTTCAAATTATGCAACTTTATTATGGGGCATAACTTAGTTTTATGACAGTTACAAACTTAGCGAATTTCTTCTTCGTTTGTTTTCTGTTCCTCGAAAGGTGGGTTTGTATGATTATTAGGAGTCACAATACGCACAAACTGCACAATCTATTCCCACTTTTGGTTTAATAATAAACCTCCAACTTTTGAGGAGTTTAACCATTTATTGACCAATTTTCATTCACTGTAAGGAGGTTTAAGGCTAAGCAAAACTAATCCCGTCTTACACCCTTGCAACATGGTACTAAAATTCCTTTAATGGCAGAAAATAACGTTATGATGCAATGCGTTCGTTTATTTTTCTTCCACTTCCTCCTCCTCCGCGCCAAATTCTTTTGCCCAACAATCTGATTCCCTCTCTAAATAGGAATATCCCCACCTAATTGCCTTGAACTTTCGATCTATTGTCACTCACATGGCCTTTTTATAAGAGAAAGACACAACATGTTAATAAAAATACGAGCCAATGACTTTAAACGCTATGGCCCTGCATAACCTTCGCTGTGAAGCATTTTTCCTCTGTTTGCAGCACAGACAACTTCGTATCACGTGGAATGGATCGGAGGTACACGTTAGAAGTTAAGGAATGAGTGCAGCAAATCTGCTGACACGGCACAATTCCTGTCTATATCTGCCCAAGGGAATCCAATCGGCACGAAATTTGTCCAAGTTATATTGACGCCAGTAAAAAGGAGTGCTTTAAAAGTGTCAAATGAATAAAAACAAATAAATGGAGCATTGATGCAGAAGAAAAATTAAGACCGAAATCGTAATTGTAATGAGCCAAGCGATGAGAAGAACTCAAAAGTTAGTCTTCTTGGCTCCCTGTTATTTGAAATCTACATCTTCATGCTTTTATTAAGAAGTCTTTTCTTAAGATTTCGGCATGCGAATTTTCTTTTTTATTGTTTGATGGGGCGCCTGGAGATGATCCATGTTATGGGCAAATTTCCGGTTCACTGACTCACCAAAAGCCTCTACAAGACCGTTGTGGAGGTCTTTGGGTAATGCAAATGTCAGTACAGACCTGTTCAAGGCAGATGACACAAGAGGAATCTCGGTCGATGCGTCCTGCCAGTACTAATCTGCTTCACACCACCTCAAGTCAGTATTAAGATTAACAAAACGTCCCAACTGCCAATTGTAATGTTACTTTACAACGAATGGGACGTTGAGAACTCACCCAACAGGTGAGGAGAAAGTGACGATGAACAAAGAATTACGAATTCGCTCAAGTAGAGATCGAGCATCCCAAGAGCTGCCGTGTAAGTGCAGATTTTAGGGCAAAATTCCCGCTGAGCTGTCTTCGCTTTTCACACTTAGCATTAGTCTCCAAATCCCAAGATACGCAATTATGCGGTAAAGTTGATCACTTTCCTTCCTTATTTTAACGCTTGTTGAGTGCACTAAATTCACCATGAAATATCGGAGCGCAAATTTCCATTTCATTCTTTCTAGAGTAACTCATGTTCTGGCTCAGTTGGACAAACCAATGTCACAATGACACAAAACAGCATTCATAATCCATAGTAAAGCAGTTGAAGTGTTTACAGCACCATTTCAGAAAGTATCAAGAAAGATGACGCGAAAGTTAAAAAAAGTTCAGTCATGTGAGCTACCATGTTCCACTTTATATATTTTTTATTTCACTATGCTAAATTTTCTTAACTTTCATATGTGGTTGAAACACCGCCTTTATACCTATGCGGGATGGGCTAACCTCCGAACCTTGTCATAAAGTCCCAGCCCTGCCGCATGTTGCCTTGGTACTATATCATCGCCTTCAGGGAAGTCTTGAAAGCTAACATTAATGGCAGTAGAAAGGGCGCCTTAACTTAAGGGACACAACTATTCTAAATTCGACTGTGGGCAATATACGCTGGCAGGGTGGAAGCGATGCATCTGTTGTCAATGCGGGAAGCAGTGATGACACAGCTGAAGGGCTGAAGATGAGGTATTTTATTAGCAAAAACCCTAACCCCATGTTCTACAAGAAAGCAACATTGGTCGCCAAATACTAAAACCCTTTTTATAAAGTTTTCCACGACTTCTGCGCAGAGGAATCAGTCAACTGAACAGGCGTTACCTTCTTTATCTCCTTACCAGCTAATAAGATTGATATTAGGTGATAACCATCACAATTAAGGAGTGCTATGGTGGAACAGTTTTATGTCTTGTCTTTTCTGTATAACACTTCAAATATGACAATATTCCCACACCTAGAGATGGACGATAGAAGAGATCAACACAGTTTTCCCAAGGGACGAAATTTCAGGTCCAGCTGAATAGACAGGAGGAGTCAACAGTATTGCATAGAAGTTCAGTAAGTGGCGCGGTTGGCTTGTGCAGCACCGATCGCATTGTGCTGGCAAACCCGGGGAGGGGTAGAACAAAGGCAACGCAGAAGATGCTGCTCAAAAAAGGAAAAGGATTAAGTAGCATCTCAGGTGTTTTTTATCCACAGATTCGGTATCAGTTCACTGAGAATCAACGCCAGTGTATCGCCACCGGACAGGTTATGCTTTAAGCCATGCCAGTATTCCCAGGCACTAATTTTTGCCAAAATTTTTTCCCTAATTGCCTTAAAGTGCCAACGTGTAATCAGAAAAAAACTGGTTAGTAAAGTGAATTTCTGCTTTATGCAGCCAAACGGCACATTAGTACAAGTATTTCAGCGTTTGATTCTAATTTCTTACCTAAAATTAGTATGAGATTTTACTTAATCTTCCTAAAGTAGCAGATCAAAGTACTCTTTACCTTTCATTTCAATGAAACATATAGTCTTGCTACCTAATGGAATTATGTTGCTTGCGACCCCCTTCTGATATTCATAAAAATAAACGCCAAGATGTTATCTTTGATTTCACACTGTTTTGTACCTCGGCGTTGAAAAGAAAGGATACGCACAAGTCATGCACTTGTTCCTTTCGTACTTTGGATGCCATATGGATGACAGTGGGTTGAGGTTTCTTCTGCCACCACTTGCGAGTCACGAAGTGCACCAACTTACGAACCGGCCAACTGCATTCTGCCATTCCTGGAAACTTACGATTCGACGAATTCAACCCACTCTCACTTGCTGTAGTAATGACGAAGACGAAACACAGCTTCAAATAAAAAAATTAAGCAGAGACCAGCATTCATTTCACTCAGTAGGCATTGTCGTGTGGAAATGTAATAACTCTCATGAGGAAGCAAAGGCGTTCACAACAAGTGATTCTTAGCAACAAGGCCAAGTAACATTTAGCTAAATGGGATCGAAATGAGGGAGGACTATAATCCACCATGCATGGGAAAGGCATCCTAAGAGGCCTTTGATGGAGTTATGAAAATGGCGTAGGTGATGCAATACAGCAATCACTGCATGATCTGGGTGTTCTGTCGACTTGGGATTGGGAATTTTATGGATCACTTTGTTGCCTACCTTACTGCACGAAACCCATAATAGGAAACAGACGACTGAGTGAATAGCTGGAATTTATTGCACACGCCTTTATAAAAGTCGAAAAATGGCGGGGTGAGAAAGATGGTTGCACAGTGGATCAAATGTTTACACCAAATTTATAAGGGAGCATCAGAACTCCTTTCTTTTTCAATGAAAGCCTTGCTTATCAAAGGACGTAAAGACAGTAGGAGTAGCCGAAAGGAAGCAAGATCATGGTCATAAGGGACCCTGCAAAATGACAAAAAACTGGATTTCCTTGGCACCAAAATCTTGGTCAAGTCCTCACTGCTGTTATGAAGAAGTAGGCATCAGAAATTCAACCAGAGCTCCTTCAAAAAGTTCCTTTGGATTGACTGCTACGTGGGAAAGACCCTTTCAATCCCCGTTAGACGAATGGAGTGTGCTACGGATGTACTTTATCCAAGGACTTTTTTAATCAAAACGGCAAAGTTTTATTCAGTTGACATTTACCTGTTAATTCCAAAGTGCTTACGATGGTAGATAAATGCACTGCCACGGACTTTTGCGATCCAGAAGACAGTAGCTTCCTTAAATTCTTATTTCGCCTAATTTAGTTAGAGGATTGAGATTTCCGCTGGGATGTCCCATGTAAATACAAACTAAATTGAGCATAAGTTTCATTTTGTGCGCACTGCAGGTCCCAAGCAGCACTCGGCTTCAGGATCCTTAAGATGGTCTAGTGGGCACCTGGTTAAGGTCTATCAGTCTACTCGAAGAGTTCATCCCTCATTCGGTACACAACCCAGCAGATGAAGGCATTCGTGTTAAATTATAGGCTGTAAACACCTTTTTTCCTTGAAAAAGTAAAATCTTCACATAATTCCAGGGTAATGAAAAGCTGGAGTGAGTTAAGTTAAGCGCATGAAACATATCTTCTTAGAGAGCAATTCGACCGACCATCATCAAGTTTCAGTTAGACATTAAAAACACTCTTCTGCAATTTTCTGTTGGCTCATATCATCCCACATTGCTTTGCCCCAAACCTATGATAATTTAACAACATTTTGGATACACTTTCATTACACTGACCGCCAGAGGTTTGCCATAGGCACTGTATGAGTGCTAAAAGCTAAAATCATTTGTTTTGTAAACGACTGCCCACAAACGGAGTGGAGTCGAAGCTGAATGTGTGTCTGTCTGTGCACTAGCTGATGAAGTAAACTCCAGAAAGTAGGGAATTGACTCCCACCACTTTATTCTATGCAAAAGTAAGTTGAGGCAGAAGTGAGGTGCCTGAACCTGAGGATGGCCTTATCTCCCCCATCAACAATCGTTAACCGTCGGAAAGTGGGGTTGCTAAGTCATGAATGATATCAACATCACAATTGTATTAACACCTTCTGTGATGACAGCAGTTATTCACTTCTACAACATTTTTACCATCTCCCATTCATTGTATTTCAATTTGCTTTTCATACCTATTAATGGCAGTAGAACAACCGTTTAGGTCATGTGTGCCAAATGTAAAGCTGAGAACATATGATTTTTGAGGTTCCTTGTAAGTTTCTACTTTATTAAACTTTAAAAGTCATAAAAGTCAGGGGTTAAGTGGATAATCTTTTGAGAGATTGCACACGATTGTCAAAAAAAGAACACTCTTAAATCCATTTGGCGGACTATTGCTGTCACATCAAAGTCACATCCTGAGCTGTTTATGACCCCACCCGTCTTCATTTTAAAAGGAAGTCAGCCTTGAGGTTACCGGAACTTCATTGTCATCCGCCTGCGATTCACTGCAGCTCCACATCCCTTCCTCACAATGCGAATTACCCATTTGAATTTTTACTATCAGCAACTACTTGGAAAACAGGTGGGCAAAGGCACTTGGCAACTAAAATGGACAATCACTTATGTGTCGCTTCCATTAATAAGTCTCACAAAGCACGCACTTTAATTTAAGCTTTCCTCAAATCCCTCGTCAGGCAGTCGTTCGCGCTAAGACGCTTCAACGAACCCTTCATTGACATCGGTATTTGACACGTTGGTTTGGTGTCGGGTTCTCAGTTGCGATGCTCAATGGCCACCTAAGAGCTCCACCGTTCACAGGTGTTCTTGCCTTTGGAGCGAGTTAGAGCTCCCAGTTACTCCTCTGTGTCAGCATCGCATAGCCTACCCCTTCTTTCCTCTTCGGAAATTTTGGCAAGTCGCAAGTGTTTGTGTGGATGAAAGGCGGAATTTTGCCTGGGAAATCCGAGTAAAAGAAGGACAGGTTCATCATCCATTCAGTGGCATTTTCAAAACTAGTTTTTTTCGCATCTCTGCAAATGACGAAGTACACAGGTTATAAATGTCTCTACAATGTTTGATTTAAAGATGCGCTGATGCTGCGCGTGAATCTTGCTGTGGAACCCTCACCACAAATTACAAACACATGATAATAATTTCTTACGGAATGGGTACGTCCTGAACGTGGCGAACATTTGCTTTTAACACTTTTGCAATAGGATGAACATTCGGAGGACTCCGTCAAAAGATGGACACAGTATTTCCTCCAATTTGCTGATCCTCTTTTGCTAAATTTAGGGTCTGATCAACTTTTTGGAAAGCAAATTGCTTTGTGATGCCAAATGAAATAGTTCAAATTTTCTGCTTCTTCATAGATGCTTTAATTTGCTGGTATGAGGGTTATTGGCTGTAGGAAAGCCTCCATTTTCTCACAATCTTGATCTCTCCACGTTGGATGGTTCATAGCACTTCTTGGTGCTGATCTCAGAAATGTCACTTTCCCCCAAGATGCAATTGAGTTCATGGCTATTTGGCAGAATATATTTCATCGAATTTTTTCCTTACTGACACCCATAGGACTTTTCGCCAGTCCATTGATGTACGTCGTTCAAAATGCACCTCCTACCTTCACGAAGTGGAAGCGAATTAGTTCAAACCATTAGCAGATTTGCGCATTTGCCATCCAAGACAAACGGCGGGTATCCCTCGAGAAGGGCAAATCACACAAACATCAACTTTTCTTTTTAGAAAACGATTGGGTAAAATTGCATCCCTTGTTTGTGAGTGTTTATCCTGCCTCGTAGATTTTTGCGTTCGTGCACGTGCTTCTTTTAGGTATCACTCTTTCGTGTAGCCAGCGCAGAACCATACAAGGTGCATCTCCTTCTGATGAAACCAAGAAAAGGGTAGCCAGGATGAAGAATATGTCACTAATTCAATTGTCTAAAAATACTCACTGCCCCGTGTTCCTGATATCCTGCATGAACTGCGATTTATGACTGACCTCAAAGTTTCTTCACCTCCCCTAACTCTGAATTTGCACTCCTCCCTTGCAAAATGTCAACTGTGAGAGTAGCCCTCGTATTGTTTTTAACAACCTCACCGCTACCATTCCTTAACAGAATAGATCTTCCAGTTAGACGTAATTTTTTACAACTACTGATGTTTCATGATATGCGCTGCTTAAGGAGGTTTTATCTGACGATTTGTCAGCTGTCGCTTTCGTCTAACTAGTTGTCCAGCGCCTCTCTACGAATTAGCTTCAGTGGTCACAAAAATGTACTTCAATTATGCAAAACAGTAGCTGAAAGTGTCACTTTAATGCACCTTCGTTAAGGTGAGGTTAACCGCCTCTTCGAGGTCCAGACGGCTCAGTGGAGCTTTGGTGGGGTCCATAAAATTTAGCCTTCTAATTATAGTGCGCGCGCAAAGTTAGTGTTACCTTTCCGAACGCACATCACGGGGAGAGGCATTCCATTTATTTTCGACATTCCTTCTTACTGCCCTTTCAGCCAATTTTTTCTAGAATGGACCCAAAGAATTAAGCAAATTCCTTACTGTTTGTTCACTTAATTGTAAGTCACGAAGAATTATTGCCAGAACGTAAATAGTCGTTTATGAAACCTTAACATGAAACGTTTAAATAGTCTAAGTCATTTCTCCCAAATTCTCTCACTTCATTTCCTTCCATCAATTCGCTTTCAGCTATCATTTTTAGTCATCTCTTGATATCAACTTCTCTCCTACCAAACTTTTTTTTGTTTTAGACAGTTGATGCACTTCTGCTTTTGAAAAGAATTTGGTTGACAAATGCGTAAGTCCTGCTGGGGACTAGAGATACCGCATTGGACGACAGGTTTGACACGCACCAGATGGGGGCACCAGTTTTTACTCCTCCTTGTGGCCCTCACCTAAGCAATGATGCGGGTTGGCCCACTGCACGCTGATGGTGCGGATAAATCGGAGTGGGAAGTTAGGAGAAATGGGGGAAGGGACGGCATGACCATGTCCGATCTGAACAAAGGACGGCTTAAGAGGCAATGATGTCAGACATAGTTAGACACTACTAACGTCTCGTGCCTACATGTGCTGCATTAGACAATGACGTTAACAAATAGCCAACGCTTGCTGCATCTCTATCGTCTCTTTGAAGTAGCTTCTGCCATGGCTCCATTTTATTGTTGCATTACGCAAAGTCGCCTGTACATTTAGTAACAACTCTACTAGACCTCTTTTCCACGTCAAAGCTAGAGTGAAAAGGGCATTAGCAGGCTCAGATAGTGATGTTTAAGGAAAGTTGCAAGTTTTACTAAAACTGACAGGAGTAAACTATTTTACATACCACAACTATTTTAACATAATTGCTAAAGTTGGACCTCATTAATCCTAACGTGCACAACGACACTACAAACACGACTGCATCATTTTTTAAACCTCTGCAGCCTTCCTGTTGCAATTGCAGGAAATGGAGAGAATTCCACTCATCCGGTGGGTCACGTGGCTTCCGAACCACTGAGAGTGGAGGAATGCGGCTCCGCACTCAAGAGGGCAAGTAGCTGTCCCTGCAACCAAGACGCTTAACCTGCTAGCACTAAAGGCATGTGAACGGTGAGTTGTGACTGATGCTTTAAGCAAATGGGCACCACCACCTAAATAAAGTGTGGTGAAAGGACTGCCCACAAGAAGTCATAAAAATCGGGTCGTCTTGAGACCTGAATCAGGGTAACGTGGTAAATAAAGCAAAGCGTAATGCGCATGGTGAAGAACACTGAGTAAATCGAGGTCACTCTATGTGTGGTCCTGCAGCTTTATCCATTCAACATGCAACTTTGCGCTTTCATCGATAAGCCTGCACGACGTTTGTGCATTGTGTAGATTTTAAATGGAGTTGCAATAGAACTTTCAAAACGGCTCTCGAGCCTGTCCACCAAGGCTTTAAAAATATTTGAGTACTGCAGCACTTTACAATGGAATTGCTTATTTCATATTTGCTTTTTCGTTACTTTAGTGCAGTATCAATGGGGATGAGAGATTTTTCGCCATTTTTATACTTGTTTGAGTTGTTATGAGCTAAACTAGCGTCCTCAGTCACGCCAAACTTCCATTTGTTCTCGAAAGTAAATTTAGAGCTTTTCATCATAAAGTACCAGAGCTGGAGTGAATACATTTTTTGAGTCAGTAAGCTTATAAAAATACCGTCCATTGTAAAGTAGGAAGGTAAATCATGTGCAAAATTGAAACCCATTCAAGGAAACTCCCAATGTGTTTTTGAGCAAATGGATTACCAGCATTTTACCCTCAGACAAGCGCGCAGTCTCCTCAACCTTCTCCCCTTTTTCCTCCTCACTTCTCCCATAGCGGTGGAACCACATACGTGGGTCCACCTTCGCAGCTTCCTACCACCACCTTAACGGTGGCAAAATCCACGCACCCAATGGTCGAACTCCATGGGCCGACACTGAACTCCATATGAATGGGTGGCATCACACACTCCTCACAGCCCATACCACTTAGTCGTTTACGCAGGTGAGTTTGACCGTCAGATTATCTGTTGCTTTCAGCAATTATTTTGTATTTCTATGGTAATTTCTAGTTAAAAACCTATCATGTCAGCATTAGGCAAGACCGACCGTACACTTTACTCCATTTCAAAATTGTATATAATATTCAACGCGCGTATGATATGAAATAAGAAACAGGTGGGAATAAGTGATGGAGAAGGAGTGCCATATACATTGTTGACTGCTTGTGATTTTAAAAAAGTTCGTCGAAATAACTGCGCAAACTTGTGCCCTTAGGGGAAGATTACAGCCATGACTTTTTTTGGGAACGTGAAGCTACTTACTGTCTCCGCACCAGATCAGTGCACGTCTGTTGAATCAGAGATCGCAGCTCCATCCAAACTTAGCAACCGCCTACAGTTCTGCATGAGTCCGCTAAAAGCTGTCTATGTTGTCCCACCTCCATCTTTGCTCTTAAACAGTCCAATGCTGATGCAAGCTGGGATGCCATTGCGGTCTTGGATTGAGGGTGGATCACGAAGTTTGACTTGGAATCAGGAATTAGAGGCAGGGCAAGGAGATGACTTTTGCTCCAAGACCCTGGAACTTAGTATGCAACAGATTGAAAACCGTTTGTCTGAAAATGGCATAGGTAAAGCAAGTATATGGAAGCGGCAAAATAACGTGTCCCACAAAGAACCGCATGCGCCTCCAAAAAGATTAGATAACCTCCTTCTTGAAGAACCCATGAATTTGAGCTTCCATAATGCTAAATCTGTGAGCCTTATGGCGGTTCCGAGGATTTCTGCTCTTCAACACATTCTTAAGGTAGGTCAACTACAGTCGCCTCTTTTTCGTTTATTTGAAAGGAGCATTATGAAAATATGAACTTTTGGTTATAAGCATATCTGTACTTTGTTACAGCAGACAAGTAGAGGTGTCTCTAAAAGGCAATAGGGAATATGTTGCATTCCAAAACCCCGAACAGAACTTTAGTCGCATAGCATTTTCAAAGTGAGAACTTTATTCACATAAATAATGGCAATATTTCTAAAAAAATACGCTATCTAATCTTTCCTCTACAGAATACAGTAATTTAAATGTAAGGTCTTGGCAGATTAAACACTTTTCTTTTCCGTAAAATAACCATGAAAGCTAAAAGCAGTGATGCAAGGATATTCGGTGATTACTTAGGACAGTGAAAAATTTTATTATGCGTGCTCACAATTGCGCGTGAATGCAGGGCGAAGTTCTGAACGGTCAGCATCTACGAAAGGCAAAACTGATGTTCCTCTACGCACGTTACCCCAGTTCTGCCTACCTCAAACACTTCTTTCCAGAGGTAACGTTTAGTCGCTACAATACAGCCCAGCTGATCAAATGGTTCAGCAACTTCCGGTAAGCTAGGACAACAGTCAACTCTCCTGTGGATGTTCTTGTGTCCGTGTGTCCCATCAACTCAGCGACGGGAAGATCATTACCTCCTCCCAAATCCATTCATAACTGATTTTGTGATTTGCTACTTAATATTAAAAGTAATGCATGCATTGATGCTGCGCTTATTCACATGTTACTTGATTTTGCAGCGAATTTTTCTATATCAACATTGAAAGATGCGCACGTTCGCTTGTTGCAGAAGGCGTGCGATCGCCTAAAATCATCCAAGTTATACCAAAATTAGGGCTCTACAGAACCCTCATCTTTCACTACAATCGCAGCATGGAGTGCGAGGTTAGTGTTGACTTTTGTCCCATGCGGCAATAGCCGGGACAAAAGATTTCATAACTATCAAACACCTTAGTGCACTTCCTTTTTGCTCCTTTTTTAAAGTGTGAACTTGGAAATTTGGACACCAAAACTCTGATCATTGACTTCGTTTTCTCCATTTAGTTATCAAAAGTACCTAATTTCATTAACTAACAAGTTCCTTGATTCCGCATATCATAGCCCTCTCTCACATTATCCTAGTTTTTAAAAGGGGCTCTTTTTTGGTAAAAAGGAGGAATGTGCGCGTGCTTACCCCCGATGTTTGAATTCTTTAGACTCCAGCAGAATTCTTCGCAGTAATAGAAAGAGCCCTTCTGGAATTTTTCCTTGCAATTGTTACCGGTGGTGACAGTCATTCGGCATGGAAAAAGAAGATATACAAAACAATTGCTCAATTCGACCAAACCATTCCAGAACGATTCCGATATTTAAAGTGTTAATTGTTATCGAAACGTTTGATAAAAAGCACCATGCAAGTACTGACCTTCCAAGGCTTATTGCCACTTTTCGATGATGCACAACTCATCAAACAAAATAACTTAATTGAAATGGTCTCATTAGCCATTTACTGGTCTTAAGCTTCAAAAGAGCAATAAATAATATTACTGTGACTTATGTTAGAAACGTTTGAATTAAAGTTTTTGGGTTTACACACGATTCTGGGCTTGTCAGCTCGCGACGGCAGTCGTAAATGTGTCGAGGATGTGCTGTACTGTGGATCTGCAATAGCCGAAATGGTCTATAATAGTAGATCTATCCTAGACGCCGACCCACCTCGAGGAAGGTGTGATGGTACAGCACCCAAGTTGCGAATTAGTCAAGATAGCGGATTGAACAAACAAATAAATCATCGCCAGTGCTTTCCTAAGTGAATAAAATCAGTGGTGCAAGGCTGCAGTTACGAGCCAATCGTGACAGTAATTGCATTTCTACGAAGATTGGATGACGTCCACATCTACGTTTGCATTCTTTTATGCAGACTGTGCTAAGATGAATGTGCTGACCATTTCTCGAATACCTCTTATAACTTCATTTTAACTCAGCCAAATCCACACAATTTTGATACATCTGACAAGAAATTTGAGACGCAGTCAATATTCCTCTAATGAATCTTTTCCGGATGGATTACGATCATAGTCGCTTTATGCATTAAAACGGAGCTAAACCCTGCTATTAGGGAGCCTCACAAGTTCTCCTACCTGCACCCAATCGCACTTCTTTCATCGCGCTAGGATTTGTTTTCCAGCTCCATAAAGCAGGTTCACTTTCGGCCGTCATCATTGTAGCCCTCAGGCACCTCTTCGAAGAGGGAAGCTGACGTCATTCGATGTTCAGTAGAGCTTATGCTCTGAACGCGGTCCAAAAGCCAGCTCATCCTGGCAAGGAACCAACCATCAACAACAACCAACTAATTTAGAGGGTTAAGTGGCGCTCCCAATGAGATGGTCAGAGTTTTATGTAATTGTTAAGATTTCGTACATTCATTCCGTTTCTGCAGTGCTTTTGTTCTTGTTGTTCGAAATTGGGAGCGGCATGCGGTTGCAAGCCACATCCCGTTTTTAGTGCATGCGTTGAGAACACAAATGATTTGTGTGACCGCAGTGCAAGCAAGAATACTTTTCATGTCAATTCCGCTTTGATAGTTGCCAAATCAGCTGCGTTGCCTTGGGAAGTGCGTTAATAAGGAATAAGTGTGTAGTTCGTTCAGGAAGAAGGAGAACACTGTCCTCTTCATCCATTGTTAGTGGACAAATTCAAGTCACTTATTTGAATGCTTTATGTTTGTGGAAAGTTAAATAGGTTGTGTTGACAAAGTTGCTTTGGCTTAGTGTCGAATTTGCCGCAAGTTTTTTGGAATAATCCTTAATATTAGCCGACGGTGAGTAGGAGAAATCCGCTTAAAAGAGAGTCAACCACATTAGCAAGCGAATAATGTTTAAAAGGATGTTTATTTGAGTTGACAGACAGCATTATGCGTTAGGCAAGTAAAAGGTGGCAAAATGGATGCACTCGGCTGCGAACGAGAGTCACCAAGGCGCAACCCTCCGCAGTCTCTTGCGTACCACCTATCGGAGTGCCCATGAGTGTCGCTTGACCCTAATATTATACATTAATAACTCTACTTAGATTCTACGCTTACGTACTTTACTAAAATAGATTTGATGTTGGAGACCCTTATTAATTTTACAGAAGCACAGGAATTAAAGCCGTCAATTTTTGTGTGTTTAATGGCACATTATATTTCATCATGAGGGGTATAAAGGCCAAGTTATGAAGTGATTATGCTTTATAATTTATTCAAAATTATATCCTCATGCAGCACCATGTGAGGCAAATTGCTTTGGGTACCTCCAAACTTGTTAGGAAATTTAGCAACTTTGTACAATTTAGGTGGAAGAAGGCTTCATGTTCCCGATTCACCACCTCCAAAAAGCCATTATGTAACGTCAGCACCTTTGGTGGCAATCAAAGAGATTTTAAAAATGCAAAGTCAAGTGATGTTAAAACCAGTAAACATAGCGTTTGTCCAAATATACTTGTAGACTTTTTTCAGTTGCAAACAGTACTTGTTGGTAATTGCAAGCATTGAGCACCGAAATATATGGTACTTGGCAAACAAAAGGGCTTTTGGCAACTGGAATGATTCAGCAGTCACTCGGCCTCGAAGGCGCATCAAGACGGATCCACTAAGTGGCTGCTATCGATACTGAAGGTAAAACCAGCTACCGACGCTTTAAAATAGCGTAAAACGATCGGCATTTCCCTTTCACCTCTGTTTTCGTACTCCTTTAACAGGTAGACGATCTGAACGAGGATGACTTCCTTTATGAAGTCGTCATAATGCAATGGAGAGGCCCGTATTTACTGGCCATTTCCCTCCCAACTGATGCAATCAAGCATAACCCACCTTTTTTGTATTCATTCATGCTGTTGTGAGTGACCATTGTGTCTCGTTTTTCTTAATTACATGTTGTAAAGAAGCATTACATGCGGCTATTCAAGCAAATCCCAACCGGAATTTCTCTCCAACTTCCGAGAAATGCCTCATAATATGCGAAATCAGACCCCAGGCTGTACTAAAAAACACAGCATTTGGACCAACCAAAGGAGGTTCTGGTGAAATGTGGTCCAACCGCAAGACAATAACTGTGTGCTTGCAATGCCATGAATGAAAACTGCCCTGATCCTGCTACTCAACGCTTCCTCCACCGTAGAATTTTGATGCTATTATGGCATTACTAACTGAGTAGTTGTTCAGAATGCTGCAAAAGGGTTCTAGCTTTACCTGCAAGGCTTGAAACGGAGTGATGTGGCGCATGCTCACCTTCCTGTGCATCCTTTACCTTAAACCATCAAAAGATCTTATTGGTAAATTCTCGCAATGCAGCTAGATGCTTAGCCCTCCTCTCGGGATTACTGAGAAAATATTTGCAGAGCTTTTTCCGCCTCTTGTCAATGCAAGGTGTTTCCCAATCCCAAATTTGGTGCCTCGCAGGCTGATTAGGTGGTGTTATTGAATGATTGTGCAAAAGAAAGATTAACTTATAAGTGTACTATACAAAATGACAAAAGGATCGAGGCAGAGTGAGAACACGCAGATGGGAAACAATCACCATTCACTGTTTTAGGCGGAGAAGTAGCGGGCAAAGTCTTCCGCGACTATTGGACGAATTGAGACGCCATTGACGACGCATGCCACTATTTGCTTCACTTTGGTACGTTTGCCTTGTTAAAATGCAGTCAACTAAGTGGATAAATGTAATAAAGCGCAGTCCTGATGTTTTAAGGTAAGAAGCTAATTGGGGTGAAAAAGTTCTTAACGGTTTGAGCTTAGACAGGGGAGTGAACAGTTGGCAAACACAGAGAGGATTGAAGACGCCTTCACTACCGCTGTAGTAAGACCAAAAGTGAAGTTAAACAATGCCATTCCGTTTAGTGAAAATGCTCTTTGACATTGTTTAGCCTAACGGTAGTAAAGCTTTTCTGCTCATCATACCGTTACAAATAGGCTAAAACTACTTTTAATGCTAATTGTTCTGAATAAAATCCTCGAGTGATGTCCTCCCATACAACTTGTATAGACTTGAATCATTTAACTCTAAACCTCAACGCTGTAGATTTGGTAAGAGCTTGGGATTCTAAAACATCAACGTTCACCAGGCTAAATAGCCTTTGGGCATCAAAGAAAACCGATGACTAAAGATGCGCCTTCATTTTTGCTTTTAACGCAATCACTCACCTTCGAAAATCTCGGGTTAAATGATTGAAACTAATTTACCCTCCACCCAAACCAAAACAGCGTGCATGTAACGAAAGTGTTGACATTAGCGCCCTTAGTTATTATGTTAATGTATTAATTGTACTTCTTATTCAATCACTTCGGGTCACGTCGCTACATCATTGTCAAACGGGAGGTTCTCCAGGCCATGTTAGTAGTCCCAAAGCCTTCTGCGAGTCGTCACTGCATATTTTGCCAAAGAATTTACGTCTACGTTATTTGTGAAATGTGCTGCCAAATGAGGACGAACAAAGTGCATGCATTTTAAACGATGTAAGACTTAATTTGGTTCGTTGTTTGTATTAAACTTTACTTTAGTTAAGGTTGGCATTTCACCAGCAACACGTCAATCGACGGCAAGTATACAGTGCTGATCAAAATGCCTTAAAATCTGCAAACTAAACCACATGCGTATAAGCCAACATACAAAAAAAAATAGAGAAATTGCGCTCCAGTTATATTTTCAACAAGAATTAAGTTTCTTCAAGAGTACCACCCTTCGTTCAATTGAAAGAGAAGTGGCGACAACCAAAAGCTCTTTTAAGACAGTGGAGTCTCATTCATCCTTTGACCAACAGCTAGTAAGAAATCTCATCATAAAGTTAAATGATGAGTTTATTAACAATGATGTTGTTGGCGTGAAATGGTAAATACGCATAAACATGCATAGTTAAGTATGGCATGGGATGAAAAAATATCGTATTTTGTCGACTCAAAGATATTTACTTGCTATGGTGTTCCAATTGAATAAAACAGCGAGGTCACACCTTCTCGAATCCTGGCATAGGGGGGCAAATTTGTAGTTGGTTTGGCAACAGGCGCAGCCATCATGACTACAGAGCTATTAGTTGTCGTCTTCTTATCATCCTCAAAGGAGAATCGAACTTTCTTTTCAGGTAACTCAGAAGCGGCTTCAGCTTCACGGCTCCCACCTTTTTTTATCGCTTCGTCAGTCACCGTTTTACAAACAGCCTCTTCCGCCACACCCAGCTCCATCCTACCGCCAGTCTGTTTGTTTACAGGCTTCAGTACTTTTGCATTGCTTGACTTCCGCGAGCGCACACTACAGCAGCAGCAGATGATCAGTACCAAAATGGTAATACTTCCGCCAACAATGCTCCCGCCTATAATGAGTCCGTCCGTATTTGAGGATGTCAGTTCTGAATCCCTTGCCTCTGAGGGACCCTGTTCAAGATTTTGAGTCATTTGCGCAGTAGTCTTTTTGGCAATATGAATGCATGTGTTACGTAAATTCGGACACAATAGAAACCTGTCATGCGACACAACTGCGGAACCAATGGAAAACGAGGAGGGGGGATGTGGTAAAGATGGAGACCAGATGTGAATTTCCCAGTTGTATGCTACATGAGTGGACTTGGTGTTGGCCATAACAGTGAGAGTAAAGTTAGCAATGACGCTTCACTAACCAAGCATTTGTATTGTAAAGTGTACAAAAAGTGTGACACCTTTCCTTAATCTGGCTATACATTTTACAATGGTGCATTTGCGTTGTCTCATACTACAAGAAAAGATAACACATACTTGTTTCATGGTCTTCGAAGTTTGTAATACGAGCTCTTTGTTGCATAATCTTTATCCACAAGGTAAAGTTACTTTTCGTCAAGATTAATTGACACTGGAAAGCTTTAATTATGCACACAGGCGTGCTTCGCTGACCATTCAAGAACTCTGTGGTATTAAGTTCAAAATGAAGATGCTAAGTAGTGCGCAATGCTCTCCTCCTTGAAACTAACTATTAGTTTGAGCAGTGGGCTAAAATTTACAAAATACACTGAATATCTAATAATAAGTGCAACAGCTGTACTTGACATACTTTTATAAAACTAAAGTACAAATGGGGTGGCACTTTACTCACAGAAATTAAAATTTCGGTTCCGTGGGGGCAAAAAAGCACTGGACGATTCTCGGTTCTCAACGCCAAAATAGTGAGAAGTAAAGTACCATCTTCAGCAGATTTAATCCTCGATGGTGATGGTGTTTTTTACAAATGTGAGACGAAAATCGAAGTGAGCAGAATTTCAAGACCACTGATCCCAAGAACCGAGCATTATGATAGATTTAGGTGAAACATACACGCATCCCAACACATAATACTTCATTTAGATGACAACCTGATGTCCACCATTTCCTTTGGTATTAGTCTCGTCCTTAGACGCGTCTGTTGGGCTTCGAGTCCTTCTTCGCCTCCTAGAATGCATGTAGTCAGCCCAACTTAATGCCTTCTTCTACCTGGTGGGTAGTCTAGGGCCTCTACGCAGGAAGGTCTTGGATAATGAATCAGCAGCAACCTGTACTGACAATTAAGAGCAGTATTACGTATTGCAGACGTACCCTTGGCTGCGCCCAGTCTTTTATTTGAATTTACATACTGTGTTAATTTTTTCAACATCGTCTCTTACTAGGAGTACGCAATTTAAGCAAATTCGGTAGCTCATGTAAGCTTTATAAGAGCGTCTCTTGTGTGAAACAAAGTAAGCATCGCGGAAAATTTTTAAATTTTGTTGCTAATAAGGTGTTTACAAGAAAAATGCTAAAATTCAAATGCTATTAAATTTCGCAAAGGCACCAAATTTGTTTTGATAAGTTAAATAAAATTATGACCTTGCTTTCTGCGTAGTTCGCAATACAGGTGATTGTGGGGTCATTGTCGCTTGCGTACTCCATGAGGGTCTTCGGAACGTTCATTGCATTGCTGATTTATCATTAACGATCCTCCTTTGAAGTTTGCCTGTTTAAAATAAATTTAGCTTCTTTCTTTGCTTGCTCGATGTTTTTTACATCATTTTTTTCACAATACTTATTGATCTAACCTTAGGAATGCAGTTACAGTCTAAATGTTGAGTCGACTCTTGTGGGTTAACTTTGTAGCGTCAAGTTTCCTGAAATTCACCGAGTATTCCTCGTCCATTCCCCTTGCACCCTCCTTTTACTGCACATTATGTGCAAAAGTTGCCTTCAGAATTTGAAGACAATTTTTTTGTTAATGAGATGGTGGTAGTTACAGCACCATTACTATTGATAACTGGTATCTTCCACCGGCTTTCTATTTTTTAAATGCTTAGCTAAAATGTCTATCCTTGTTTTCAGCCACTTGCGGTGGATACTTACCCTAACTTTGCTTCAGAGATATGGCATCGACACCTATGTAAGTCTCTAGACCTTATGTTCGCGATGAGTTTTTTGGCCATGTTTGCCTACTCTTCTTTTCCTGTTGGTTCTTGAGCCTGGTATTTGATGAGTATTTTTCCAAAACTAACGATAACGGATCTGCTCAAATTACTGATTTACTCCATGCCTGCACAACTATGTTTCCTCACGTTTCCTGTGTTGGTGCTCCCCACCAGAGGTGTGATTAGCTTTTTTGGAGGGTAGATGCCGTATTTTGGTCTCAACCTTATTTATTGCATAATTGGTAATTGAACATTTCAAATCATATACAAATCTGCTAGTTGAGGTGATTTTATTCCTCTCTTGCACTGAAACACCTTTTTTGAGTGTTAAATACGGGATTTGGCATCGGTAATGCGTGTTGACAAGCAGAGAAGTTGTGAGACTTTCATGACGTGCATAATATTTTTCCTGTCTAAATTTTCATGGGTTGGCAGTAGGGTAAATAATGATCATGATAAAACAAGTGTCCTCCAATACGAGTATTTCAGCAGTCGTTCTGTAGCCCTGACTTTTTTGGTGCTAAGCCTTTCTTATTGCCGATTTGACCAGTTACCTGCATTGTAATGTGCATTTAGTGACTGGCACTTGCATCATCATGCATTTGGAGGGTTAACACTAACCTTCATTTCGGTCTTTCACTAACTGAAGCTCATTTCTTAGTTCTTTGCCCCTTGATCCAATTTGTAAGAAGACTCAGAGGCATCCACTGAGTGGGGTTCGAATGCTCTGTTTCAAATCAGTAGATCAACGTGAGTCAAATGCTAAAGTAGTGTAACTTAGGGCGTTTTTTTTTGCTAAACAAATGTTTTCCTGCGATCATAAAGAGGGGAGACGATTCAGCTAGCTGGAGGAATATCTGATGTGCCCATAATTTGATGCTGACATTTCTCACTCTGTACTAACTGCGCTGTCTTTGATAGAGTCATATATTTTCAGTTGATGTTCCTCGCAGGAGCTTACAACCTGAACAATATCACATCACTCAGTTGGATAAGCGTTTGCACCTCTCCAGTTTCTGAGTTGCCTATCAAGGTGGACTTTGTTCGATTTATAGGGCCAATTTTTGTCTGCATTAAACTGTAGTGCTACAGGATCTAAGTGCTAAGTGCTTGGAAATAATCATTTTTTACACCGCTAACCCGTAGTTTGTTCTTTCCGTAGTCTGATCTTGCCGCATAGTCTCACGTCGCGACTGCATTGGTCTAATTTAATAAGTCCAATTCTCGCACACTTCGAGAAATCTGTCACCTTTCAATTACTGCAGTACGGTAGCCTTTCGTTTGCGTCCATATTGCTACGCAGTTGTGCGGTTGCTGATTTGTTGAAATGAGTCCTCACTCAGGTTTGTTCGGGCCAAATATTTTCTTGGAAATTGCTAGTATTTTATCAACTCTAGAAAAGCAGGTGAAAGTGTGACTCACCTGCAGTCTCTGTGGTATCGAACTACACATTCAACATAAACAACCAGGATTCTTTCTTCGCTCTAGCAATTAGTTTCAGTTCCTCATTTACACTTTCTCATGCAATCCACCATCTGTCCCCCGATGATTCACCGTCACTTTCAAATTCTGCTATTTCATCAAGCTTTAGTGTATATGTGTCTTCTTGAGATTTTGATTTTGATGTGCTCTTATATGCATTCACTAGTTTTGAACTTAATAACACCACGTATCCTCTAAAGCGTGCTTGACAAAAGTTGGACTAGTGTTTTAATAGTGTGTGCTACATAAGGTTTAGTCTACCAGTGACTATGCTTCGTAATTGTGATAGTCTAGTACCACCTTGAATGTGTATTAAGCAAACCAGACCTTTGATAACGCACGATGTCTAGTCCGAGTATTTACACTACATCACAAATTATGGATAGAGAATGGGATGAATGCGTGACTTTAAAGTACCTATACTACTTGTCATCTACTTCCACATGTTGCATTGTTAAAGTTTAATCATTTCAACATTTTCGCGTTTCAGGACCCAAGTTGGGTAGTATATGGTACAAATGGCAACCCCACACATTGAATAAATTCAAACATGCTGATGACCTCACTTACACAGTACCATAATCCCTTCAAATCCACCTATGTCTCTGCATCCTTGGTGGGCAGGGTGCTGTCGTTTTGCCCTGTCGATAAACCAGCGGGTTCCCGTGCCCATATTACTCTAGAAATCGTAGTTACTCTCCGAACCGGGCAGAACATCGACTCAGTTTAACGAATGGTTGTTTGTGGAGGTAGTCTTAATCTTATCACCGATTTTCAAGACCAAAGTTACTTTTATTTGCAATTATGGGTATTTTTGGTCCAGCCAAATTTCGTTTGATGTCAATAGCTTCAGCTTTATTGCTCTCACTTAGCTTCAAAATTTTAATATTCAATTTGTTCTGGTTACTTATATTGGATTTGATCGGACCCAAGCCCAACTAACACCTTGGACCTCAGGAAAAGCGCTAGGTGGCAAGTGAGGAGGGAGAGCAGAATATAGGAATTACTTTATTCCCCCTTTTCATCTCCACACTCTCCCCACTATTCTGAGATATTTTAATTCCCAATGGGGTTTATTCTAGAATGAACCATAGCTATGGGCGATTATTTCAATAATGTGTTTAAGGGTGTTCTAAATCTATTCCTATCAGTTCGCTTTGCTTTTCCCCAACAACTTCATTAGCTTAGAACCTAGTCTTGTGATTCCAACAAGTGACACGGACGATCGAAAAATACACCCAAAAGTGTTGGAAAATTGGAGCATTTAGGTGATGAAGTTAGTCATAACTTTGGCACCAAATCTCCATGTATCAAACACTTTAATAGTGTTAAGGAGTAGTCAAAAATGAAATGCCTTCCAGACAATCTTGGAACACCTTCAGATTTACATTAATCCCCTTTGAAATCTCCTTGGTCCCGTTCAAAAACAAAAATTTCCTTTTCGTATGTACTTTGGAATATGTTTTGTTTTCTAAGGAACGAAAGGCTATGTAGTACTTGTTTTGGAACTGGTTTTGCTACTCCTTCAGATCTTTTTTCTGCTCTGAAGTTTGCTCTACTGTCTCAGGTTTGTAGTTTTTTTCGGAAAATGTCCACAACCTTCCGAAAAAAAATAGTCCTATCAGTTGCTTTACCTTGGAAACCACAAACACTTATGTCAGTGGTTCTTTCTTTGGGTGCATCTTCTGCTTTCATTAGACCCAATTTGTTCAGCTCATAAATCGTTCATCGCCACACACCGTACTCTCATCTCAGTGACATGTTTTAACCTTCCTCGAGGTAACTTACATCAATGTCATTGTGATAGTCGTATTCCATCCTTCGCTAACTTTGCTTGTCTTTTGTTTACCTTCGAATGTTTACTTCAAGCGTTCATAAATGCCGATCTGTAGGTAATGGTGGATATTTTCAACTTTCATAGCACCGCCCAAAGCAATGCAGTTGGAGGCCCGCTCAGAGACCTAACCGATGGATCTGCTCCTAAGACCTCAAAATCAGATTTTGCCAGTAACGTCAGTCGCTTCTTTGAATCACGCAAAATAAAGGTAGCGAAGAACCCTCCGCCTCCGCCTGCTCGAATCACCAAAGGTAGTGATTTAGGAATATTCCCAACTATCTTTATGTGACTTCAAAGCTCAAACGTTTTACCTTTAGTTACAATCTACTGTTGATGCTTAAATCTATCCTTTCAAAAGCTACGAAACTTCTTTTGTAATCTTTGAAGAAAGTGACAACTCTTATTATTTTCTGTTATCAAATTTAGTGGTAGGGTATGCATCAGTATCGTGGATTCAAGCACTTTTTTACTTCAGAGGCTAATATGGGTCTAAAAAGATTCCCAACCATCACATCAATGTCAGCTGCTGTAAATAGCGCATGGATTCAAATTTATCCATGTTCATTGTAGTTTATCAATGGTCCGGATTCCTTACATTGTCTACCCTTCATTTATCCTTGCATCAGATCTATGTCACCCACCACAAAGCTGGTCGGATTTCATGAGGCTGAGTAGAGTTGACGTTTTATTTTATTTGGTGCACACAACATCGGAGCCGATCACCTTTGCATTATGCACGCCTCTTGACTTTTTATTGGAGCTATGTTTGCCTTTAGTTGAAATTAAACCCTGTCCTTTCACTTTAGCCACGTCTAATTTGAGAGTTAAATAAAGCTCGCGAAGCAGTCACTACGACTGAGGTGTGGAGGAACTCCATTTCTTTCGGTGATGGTGGTTGTTTATTCGTTTTGCCTATGTAATAGAACGGCAAACCCAATAGGTTAATGGATGTGTAGGTGCAATGCCATTTGTGGGGCAGGTCGGCGCGTGGAGGCACTTCAGACACGTAATCATTATTACGAATGGGTACGCTCGCCATTGTTGATGACTGTTTTCAGACCTCTGTGTGCATGCCTCCTTAAATGCTTGCTTACTTTTTCTGCCCACTGTCGTAAACCTAAGTGTCCGTGAAACACGGTTGGAACCGTTTATGGGCTCTTCAATGCACGCACGCTTGCCTGCCTAATGGGTGAATTATCAAGTTTGATTTGATCTGCGTCTTCAAAACTAGTCTTTTCTGCTCTCTGGTTCTCGATTTATTTTTTTATGATTGGACAAGTTACTCTTCACATCTTAATGGCTAGCTTGATCACATTAATCACGCGATGATGATATGATTGTAGGACTTATTTCTCATAAATAGGTTCATTGAATCGGCCTTTCGATTTGCTTTGATGCATCAATTTTGCTGGCTCCCTCGTGATGTTCTGACAACAACCTGTTCGACTGGCATTCAGTCGAGTTGGGAATGTAGATATCCCTTTTCTGCCCCATCAACATCCAAGGCGTAAATTTATGCTGCGTTTTATTACTTCAACGTAAAATGCTTGTGTTTATTCCACCGCCTTTATGTGGATTTTCATGTGTACTGGTGAAGCGGGAGTTCGGGTGTTTTATGTGCATACCTGTAGTAAAACATGTTAATCATGTGGGTTGAACTAAAATTATTTTCAGTTATTGATAGAAAAATGGTGCAGTGTTATCTTTAGCCTCTGTTTACGGATTCTTTTAAGGATTGGCTTCTTTCAAGTGTGATATCTAAAAGGAAAGGTTTCAGCAGGAAGGGGCGCTTTTGCTAGGCAAAATACGTCATAGCTCATTACAATAAGCCATTATTTCTTCCAAAAATCGGTTTTTGACGTTAACGGACCTTATAGCATCATTCAGTTTAGTTGACTTTTCTACATTAACACAGTTCTCGAGGAAGTTCCTCTTCTCATCCCCATCACATCCACTTTCCGAGGCAGTGTACTTATCCGTTTCTCCGCTGAACTTGCTTGTGCGTGTGCATGTGCCTGTTGCCTTTTCCACTCTCCTGCCTCTTAGGTAGCAAGTATGTTGTTTAGAGATCCTCCTCATTCTTGAGAAAAGTCGAGGTCAGGACGTGTTGCACCACCCACTCACCTAATGTCATTCGCTCCTTTCCTCAAAGAATATTTCGGGTGGTCTCCTTGTTATCTATTCGGTGACAGCCTATGTCATTCATTGGCTGTTCGTAAATGAGCTACAACATAAAAGCGGTGTAATTATTGTTTCAGGCTTTCTCTGCTTTCCATTTGGTGCAACTCTGCTCCCTTTAAGTGAGCGAAGAGGCTGAATATTTTTAAGAGGGCGCCTTATTGAACCTGCGACAGTAGAATGAAGAAATTCCTGGCAGATTTTTGGACTAACGTTTGTTACATTCAAGTAATGTGAAATGTTTGGTCATCTCCGGTGTATTCTAAATTGCACTTTATTTGAATTTGTCCAGTCAGCTAATTCTATAGATTTGACAAGTGGTAAAATATTTAAGAGGCAAAATGTTGAAGCTAACGCTACCTTCTCAACTGACGAATTGGCATATTGCAGGTGCGGCTTTACCCTCAGAGACAACAGTTGAATACTCAATCTCCAGTAAGTCTATTTTACAATTGCTCCTTCCTCACTCTTTTTAACTTCTGAAGTATCACCAGTGGTTCACTTTCATTCTCTTCTAAAACTGTAACTTCTGCCTTTGAACCTTGACATCTATGATTGTAATGCGGCCATTTTGGTGACAGATCAGTCTAGGGATTCACATTTTGTTTTTAGTCCTTTTCCTCGTTCGGACAAATTGTCTATGTGCCTTGTCGGGTGTTTTACGACAAAAATTGCTGACGTCCTTGTTCTCTTTGCAATGGAGTAAATCGTAAGGCAACTCTTCAGTGAAACCCATTATTGTTTTCACATTTCACTTGGAGTGAATAATGTGGCAATATCCTAGCGTTACTGTCGCAGGTCGCCATTATGTAGTGGCTCTGATTCTTGTTCATCCGACCTTTCTATTTTCAGTATATGAGGAGAGTACTTTATCAAGTAAAATTTAAAATTTATTATTGCTACACCGGAAGTCTGTTGTTAGCCTAGCTGGCAGCCTTATTAGTCTTAAATCACCCCTTGCACCTTCTATCTACCTCCAGTTTTGATTGTGGCACAGCATGTATTCATCTTCAATTCGGAAACCATTGTCTTCTTGATTTTCGAGGCTCTTTTATTTCAGTGATCAAAATTAACGTTGGGAGGATATGTACTTAGTCTCTGCTTTGTCAAAAGTCTTTCTATCGTTTTGCTGCTTGCTTCATTCTGATTATATCTTCAATGTAAATTCAAAGTAAAGGTAAAACTGCACGATTGGACTGGCTGAAGTGATTTAAATTGTTAGAGAGGTCGTTCACATAAAATTCGAATTTCTGTTCGGAGTTGAGTTTTGTCGGAATCGCTTGTTCGCTTTAGTGGTTGGGGTTTTTCCAACATGAACGTTCTACTCCTCGTGTTCTTTGGGAAATTGCCTTTAACCTCGCACCGATTGCTTGGTTGTCGTAGGCGTGTCTGGGTGCTCTTTTTCTCGCCTCACTTCTGTCCATTTGATATTGCTTGGGAACTTTGGCATAAGATTCGTCCTCAACCACATACGCGTCAAGTTTATAGTCTCCTTTCCATAATCTGAGTACTTATTCATTTCCTTCCAGTTCTGCCGTAATTTCACCTTCATAATGCCCGTACTTTACTCAAGTACAAGTGTTTCCAATGCTCATTTTTATAAACCACCGCTTCGATTTCACTCTTCCTCCAACACCATGTTTGTATGCACTTATCCACTTCATATCAAACATGGACTGAAACAGCTGCGTACACACATTCCTCCTATCAGCAGACCTACGAAATTCTCCCCTCAATGCACCATTCCATATGCCCATTCCTCATTGCCTCGTCGTTTAAAATGCCTCATTCGTTCCAGCGTGATTAAAAACTCCTGGGTTTGATTAATAGTGCTGCAGTCTGCTTTTGTGTGCATGTGTGTTAGATCGAATTGTTACTTTAGCCAATCGTCTCCTCTGCATAACCAGATAGACAACTATGAATGAGTCCGGTTATGTTAGCATAACAGCATCGACTGAAAGAATGACGGCCACTGTTATTAGGAAACTTGGGGCTGTCAAAATCTGGCATCATTCAGAAAACAGTCAGGAGGTCTGTGACTCACAATCATACTTTGTTAGTGTGGGGCAATGTAGTGCCACTTTGTTTTGTTCATTGCCCTCCTCTTAATCTCCATCTATTACAATTCGCTTCGCCAGTTTATGCCTTCTTACTACCCCTCCTACATCCCTATTTACTGGTTTCGCACACGGTTTCGTAACGGTCAAGCGATTAGAAATTTGCTCGTTGTTTCTCGAACCCCCCATGTTCCATGTTGCGTGGTTTGTATCAACTAATTGCCTCAATCCTTTCATACAAATAGTATTTTATTGAATTTATCCAGCCTATGTGATATTTGAACCCCCTTGGGTACTCTTAGCCAAACCACGTGGCATCGCGCTGCCAGACTGGTCGGGAAAACGCTAAGTAAATGAAGAATGTTGTCTACGCAACTGTGCCGTTTCACAACTTCAGCGAATTTTTGGGAATCAGACTAGGGATAGTTCCCTCGTCAATTTGATGTGTAGTTGTACGTAGACGTGACTGGCTCTCATGGAGCGGTTATTTCTCATGTACGGCTAAAAAAGACAAATCTTCAACTGCATTCCAGATCTCGTGTGAACAACCTGCACCTATTTGATTGCATTTTGTGATTTAGAAGTGGTGTGAACACTTGAATTGTTAATTTGTCTGAATTCATGCACACTTTAAGCGTGTCCTCACGTTATTTCGTGTACTTTGAATCACTTGAACCGTAAATGGATACCATACGAAAAGCGTACCAGCAATGGATATTTATGGAAAGTGGGAATAGGGATGCAGCTTAAATCACATTTGAAAACTCATGTATTAGGATTGGGATATTCTAACCTGATTGAGCTTTGCTGCTTTGTAGGGGTCCTAGAGGGGATTTTTACATCATGATTTCACTCACTGTAGTTTATCGGTTATTTGATCTGTCTTCATTTGCTACTTTTCTTACCGAGCTCAAATTTTGTGACAACCGTGTATGCATTCAGCAAGCTCAGGTCCTATAAAGCTGCCTCCAACATCTGACTTTTCTGTTGGAATCATGAATAAGACGTGTTTTTCTATCTTCAACCTTTCAAAGCTCAAGTTCGATTATGTAAGCAATCAGCAGACACTTTAACTTTTGTATTCGAATCGCTCCCTATGTTAATTGGGTCCACCGGGCATGATCAATATGGGAAGACTTTCACGACGCTAGCTGCGGTCAATAAAAGTTTATTTTCGCTCCTATGATGATGGTGCGATCATCAGTTTGAAGCCGTAAATAAGCCTCATGGGATTTCCAAATCCCTTTGTTAATGTTCTGAATATCAAATTGGCGTAAAAACATGACATCTGATGAAAGTTATTGCTGTCATTGAGTTATGAAACGGTTCGTGGACATCGTTTCAGCCACGACGCAGAATTCTGCAGCCCTCGAAAAGGTCGGCCAGAAATTGGTCTCGTTGAGGGGTAGCGGACCCTTCTATGACGACGCGTGGGACATTCGCTTGGCGCATTTCGGTCTTCAAACCTCCGAGTCGGCACAGCAACAGCGCCAACATGGAGGTCGGGGCCCCCCAGATGGTGCAGCCACTTGTGAGAGCACCTGCTCGCTCACCTCTCCCCCCTCCTCAGCTAAAGCCGTGGCACTCAGTTCCACTACTGTCACCGATTCTGATGTCGGTAAGGTAGTGACTGCATCTATCACCCCCGTCAATGCTACCATCTCAACGTTCACATCGTCTGCACCGCATGCAGCCAGTCAATCGGTGAGTCCCATATTTTTATGCTCTTTAGTGGTGCTGGTTAGCAGTAGCACGTAGGTCCACCTCTTCTGCGTTAACAACCGCTCTTCTTTTGGTTTTTTTTATAAGCTGGGCGTTTACTTTGCCATGTTGACAAAGGGCTTGACAGTAGCCTGGTAACTACAGTTTCTGTCACGATTTTGAGCGCGTTATAAGGCAACATATCTATTGCTGCCTGAAAGATTTTTATTACCACACCTCGTTAATTTTATGTTTAATTATAACAAGTAGAAAGCGATTAACTTTTTACTGGTATTCTTTATTTCCATTCTTAGTTAGTTGTTCTCCGCCCATTTGAATGTTACTGTGAGTGAGAATATACATAAAAGCTCTTAGTGTGGTGATTTAAACGCAAACAGCTGCTCCACTCAATGAGGTAAACAGGTGCTTGAATATCCACTACCTACTCCTCGGTAGAGCCATCACAGCCGTCAGTTGAACTTAAGCCAAAGGCAATAGGAGGGGTTTGGCGTGTTCCCTTAGATTGTATTGTACTGCTATTTTGAGTTAGTCTGACTGGTAATTCGATGTTATCAAAAGAGGGACTTTTGATTGCAAAATTTCGTCTGTGAGCTTAGCCACACCATGACCTGGTTACCCGTCTCAGACTACCGCTGAAATGCGCGTTCTCGTGCGTGCGGTAACCCGGCTCCATACTAGTCTGTCACATTTAGTAGGTGTAATTTGTTTTGCGTACTAACCATTTTTTGCATGTGAAATCAGGAAAAGCCAGTGGCTCTCCTCAGAGGTGGCTGATCTTGAAAGGCTCTTTGTTGATGGCGTTGAGGTATTATTGAAGAACTGGCTTAACACTTAATACTAATCGTAATGCTTGTTGAATATCGAGGAGAAATTGTTTAAAGACCATACTGCGCTAGCTAATTAAGGAGTAAGTGGATAAATAATTCATCGCTTTTTCAAATGTGTCAACAGTTGCGTCTTTTTGAGGTTCACTACGCGAGAATTGGGCTTTTTAGACCGTCTGCAAACCCTTTTTTTAACCGCGGTAGTCCTCCAACCAGCAATCTAAGCTGAATATGGGCGGTAATGCAGATTGCTACCATAACTCATACAACTTCTGGCTTCATATATCATAGATTCCTGTGGATACTAAAGTATCCAAGACTAATGGAATGTAAGTTCCTTCAATTCAAGATCGTCATCTCTCGAGATAGGAGTCGTTCTTAAAAGCATATTTTCTTCCTGCCTCCAGAATTTTCCCACTTCGTCGTAATCATTCCCAGCTTCTTACTTTGGTGACCTTCTATCTTGGAAATATTTCAGCATTGATGCGTCGCCATTGACATTTATATTTTGAGTCGACTTGTGGATCGTGCATATTAAAATAACCTTTTGTTGATCCACTCTTTCGATTCAAAACCATAAATATAGTAGTACCGTCACATCATTCCATAACCAGTTTTTTTTACCCGTTTAGCTAGTGAAGTTTTGATACTGAATCTATAGTGAATGAAATCGGCCACTCGGATGAGTTTCAATTTTGAGAAGGTTATGGAAGTGGTTACCTTGCCTTCAAAATGTAACCCGATAATGAATTACGTTAGTTAATTCCGATTTATTCTGGCTTCAGGACAACAAATTTAAAGCCACCCCTACTGGCAAGGGCGATACTGTTTTCCTTCCTGCCGAAACCGATCCAGCTGATGGTGTGGCAACTCCAACTCCCCTCAACAACGCTAATTGGTTTCCACCTCCACCTCCTACGCCACTTCATCTCTCAATGCACGCCGACGAAATGGTGGACAGCCAGCCAGGTCGCTATCACGAGCACCGTCGATCATTTGAATTGGATGATGATCAAAAAGAGGCTAAAGTGGATCCTGGTGATGCAATCACACTACCCCCTCTTTCACCAACATCACCATCACAGGAAAATACTTCAGTGAATGGGAGTGGACGAACCCCGGTTCCAAGTTTTCTTCTCAATCTGCCTCCCCCACCTCCTGTGACCGACCTCCCGACAGAGCAACCTCCTTCCCCCCCAGCCATCCCACCAAGGGATCCCAAAACCTCGATTACCACGCTTACCGATGTAAGTCGGTCTTGACGATGGCATTGCACCTCTTGCCCTTACACGGATGGGTGGAATTACGGATGAGCAAACGACTTTCAATTTCCGTCATCAGTGCATTAATGCATTTGACTTTACTCTACAGCATTAAAAAATTGTTGCAACTGCTGCCTAAATGAGCCAATTTCCTTTTCTGAAGCCGACCACGTTTTTAAAAGGTTAAATCAACATTTGTTGAATGATGTTGGTGAAGATTATGTAAAAAAAGACCTTTTCATCTATGGCTACATTTTCGGCTCATTTAGCCGAAAATAATCCTCCACGTTTTGGTAAGCCTTCAACCTCGTTTTTCGTCAAGTGATGGGTGTATGTGACACTGGAGTACTGGTATCAACTTGATCATCCTAGCGATAAGTTTGAGTCTCACAAACCGGCTCTTGTTTCAGACATTAACATTGCGTCAGATTTTTGCTTCCGGTATAGTGGGTGTTGGGATGTCACTGGGGTTTGATGCTGCATAACTCTTTCGTAGGGGCCTTTAATGCTTGACATTCATGTAAGCATTTATAAACTATTGTCGATGCTGGTTTTATTTGTAATCTTAGTTGGATGAAATTTATTTGGGCGTGCCTTGTTCGATGCTCCCACGTATTCCAATAGAACTATTACATTTCGGTTCCCTCTTCATTACAGCTCTACGATTTGGTGAAAAGGTTTGAACTAAAAATGTGTAATATTTACGTGTTTTGCCACTACTTTACCATCGAATCAGATCTAATTTACGCATAGTGCTGCCATTTGAATAAGCGGTGTTGGGTTCTCTCACCACCCCACCGAGGAAGTGTTCAATATTGCTCAGTCAAACAAATTGCTATTCAGAAGCGTCACTGTTGTTTCCTGTGCACTGCACATTCAATGTTCTTTCCGATAATAGTGCAGTTAAATATGCATAGTTTGTTTCATATTCATAGAAGCCTGCGAACAAATGGTTTCAAATCGACCCATTTGGAGGGTCAAGTAGCGTCTGTATCCACTTTTAATGCATAGGTTAAGTCGAATTTTCAAAGTCTTAGGCTGATCCACTGACCACTTTTTAAGGCTGTCGCTTGAACATTGAAGGAGTGTTCGGTATTTTGTTTTTATATTCCAGGCACCTTTGTTTCGCTGCTTGCACATAAAAGTTGAAGCGAGCCTTTATCGGTCTCAGATGTTTCGGGACTGAAAATTTGACTTCGGAACTGTTTCGGGCTAACTGTTAGTTCTGCTTTTCAACTTTTTACCGATAAGTGCATATTATTTCGGAGCGATTTGTCTGGCTTTCAACCTCTTTGTCTCGGATCGAAGTTAAGAAAAGTTTTTTTAGGAACTGTAGTTATCAAACGATCACAAAGCCTTATTCCACGTATGGCTAATAATACTGCTTCTGAACAATTCTCACAATAAATTATTCCTTGTTTATGCTGGTGTAAACGTTAGATGCTTCAAAGAAGGTCCAACTGATGTTCGAGCAATATAAATGAAGGCAAGATTGCGTCACTAATCTCGTCATTGTGCATACATACCGGATGTTGCACTTCTGGTTTGTGATTTTCAACCACCGTTATTTCAAGGTAGTTGGGTTGATTGCAAAACTGCCTCAAATGTAACCGCAGGATTCATCCATTTTCCATTCCTCGCTGGCACTGCTCTGCTCATGTGTGTATGAATCCAGCAGAAAAAGTCTCCTGATTTATGTAGCCTTTCTCTCGGATGCCTGATTGTACTTATTTTGTTGGTTCTTTAACTGGGAAACATTGTTGTGATGAATTTTAGCATTAATTTCGGTTCTTATAATTGGTTGGTGAACTCATTGTAGGTCAGCTTTCGGGTTTCAATAACCTATTGTTCACAAGTTCACTTATATGATTAGCTATCCCTCTCCGAAGAATCTGTTTGGCCACCAATAATGGCGACAATTATTAGCGAATGTCAGATTTTTTTCGTGACCACTGACGATTCTCCACTGTGTGATGCTGACATACGCTTGCACTGACTCTCCTTCTGCGACACTGCGATCAAAAAGCGTGACAACTGATTTATCTTGTGCATACAATGCACTAGAAACTAGATTGGCGGTAGGTGTGATAGGTTTTTATTACCATTAAGTAGTAACAGACGAATACATCCTGGAAACTTCGATTACAGGGTGTGTTGTGTGCTATTTTTTCAATGAAGCTTGGCTTAGGTCGAGGTTATTTGTTACATCCAGAGCAATGGTGTTAAAGAGCATAACTCACGCTAATTATAATTGAGGATTGCGATACAAGCTGACCACGAAATTCACATACGTTTCTTCATGTTAATAATACGAAGGTGTCGCGCGATGAAATCCAAGGTGAACGGTTCGAAACGTCAGTTGCTTATACCTGTTTCGTCGAAGTAACATCAGTAGTCACTTCTGAGAAGACTTTTTTCCATTTTATTTGTAGCTCTAACTGGTTGGGATTACGGTGCGTACTGGAGCGTCTTCGTCGGACTCTTCCACTTCCCTATTAGTAGCCCTCTTATGGGTCTGACGCCTTTGAGAAGGGGGGTAGTTCGCATACTAGGAGCGGGGAAGGTGCTTAATCCTTGCCTGCGCCTGAGGAGTTTGTCTGCTCCTTCAGCACCACATTGGCTTTGATTTCTCCCCTCCAGCCTACAAAGTGCATTTAAAGAACTAATAGTGCATGTTTCTTTTGTAAATCTTTTCTCTGCATACAAACATCATGGGCGTACGCTACAACTTAATACCCACTCAGTAGCCCTAAGTTTCGCTTGTCAATTTCTCCCGTATAATTGATTGGTTCTTTTATATGGATGCTCTATGAGTCTACCACATCTGGTTCAAGGATTTCATTCTTAAGCAGTAGCACTTCGATTACTTCAGTTTGTTCGTTCATTTATAAGATATAAGGTGGCGAGAAATTGAAAATGGCAGCAAATGCTTTCTCACAACCCTGTTCCTAACAAGGCTGAATTCACTTCGGTTCAGCCACCAATAACCGACCTCGATGGTCAGCCACCGGTGTCTGAGGCTGCACCTATCGCCAAGGTGAAAGACGACTCGGAGAGGGCAAAGGTCTTGCTGCAGTCGAAGCCTGGTGTCGATGGTCGATCGGTGATACCTTGGGAACGTGTGGCGCCGCCCACGGATATCGATTTTTCGGGCAATTTACCGCAGTGGGTTCCCCCGCAGCACTCGGAGGCGGCGGTATTACATCAGCGCGTCTCGCGATCGATTGGGCATCGATCGTCGAAGTCTCAGAGTGGCTGTGAGGACCTCACAAATGAGGACCCAAACTCGGGCCCTCTGGGCCTTGCTGCTGGTGGTCGCTCACAATCACAACACCGCAGGCGTCGCCGTACTACTCGGAGCTTCGGTGACGATTTTGCGGATGTCGCAGAGACGCCCACCAATGGCAGTTCCGGTAGCAGACGAGCTGTGCGTATGAACTCCGACTCTTCAGGCATGGCAAAGGCGCGCACACTGGTTGCCACTGGTGACGTATGGGCTGCCCCTGTGGCTTGTGACGGTGGGTAATATTCTTGCGGCCCAGTTTTTGCTACTCTGAGGTACTTCTTTGTACCACAAACTCAGCCTTGCACTTGAAGGGCGTGGAATCTTAAAGGTAAATAAGTGTTTAAATGTTGTGCAAGTGCACATCGAGGAAGATTCAGTTTCGTTTTGAACTTGCGAGGCTTCATAATCTGTGCGAATATCTTGTTCTCTTTGACTCGGTGTTACTTTAGATGTCGCCTTTTTCCGTTGCTTCCATACACTGGTTTTCCAACATCTTGTGAGCTCGGTGTGTCGAGTTTAACCATTGTCTCAGCGACCGCTAATTGCGGGCCTCAATTAATCATTTCACTTACGGTTTTTGCATTTATTTTGCGTTATATTTGCTTCTTTTGACCTCACAGACTTACCAGCAGCGAAACTTCTTTCCCATTTTTTATTTACATTTGCCTCGGTGGTGATTGTGCGTCTGTTTTTATGCAAATTAAGCGGCGGGCATGGAACAGGTCCAAGTAAGACTCCGGTCAGGCGCCTCGGCGAAGAAGCAGTTACACAAGTTAAATAGCACTGTAATCATGGAAGGAAAACAATGTTTCAACAGGAGTCCTCTTTGACAACCTATTAAAGTTGGCTGTGTGAGAAATCCCTCTTGTAGAGTTTATGACCTAAACATTTTGCTTGTTTGGATGTGCTGTTCTCCTTTACGCTCAAGGCGGAGCGGCTTTCTACACTAGACCCTCAGATACTTGTTAGAATTATTTAAAAAACAATAACTGACAGGAAGGATTTGTCTCATTTACACAATTATTTTTTATCACTTATTCACTCTGTTCACTTAGCCAAAGTTGATCCGTCTAGTTGAAGTGTCCGAATGACAGGTGTCGAGGTGGAGACTAGCCTGATGTCAAGTCCCCCTGAGGTCACTGTGTCAATTCCCATTGCCTATTCGACTTATAGCTTTTCTAATTTGATGAAACTTATCAACTTTTGCTGCCTAGCGTCCATTTTCGTCTGACTGCGTGTGATGTTCTATTCTCTGTGTCGAACCGAAGTATGCGTGGCATGGCAGAAAATTTGTTCATTCAACTAAAAAACCAACCTATGAACTGGAGAGCATAACTACCAATACCGCGTTGCTTGGATGTGCCATGTAGAATTTCAGGGTATGCAGGTAAGAGACGGGCAGGCGGGTAGAACCGTCACGTGACGTGTGTTTAGTCAGCTGCCACAGAGGTCTCTCCGTCTTTGATCGCCACCGCTCCTACCACTACTGGTGCCGCCTCTACTGCTTCCGTTTCCTCCCCCATGCATAGTCGTCGATGGCCTTTCCTCTTCCGACTTCCGCATCACGTGTCGGGATCGACACTTTCGGTTCTACGATGCAGTAACAGCATGTGGCATAGTTTCCCGCCACATACCCTTCAAACTATTAAGTGAACGACTTCAGTTACCATTACCCTAGACCCGGATTGCCCGTAGTGTTTTTGAAGCACTTGTTTTCTCCCATTTGTTCGTTGTTAAAAGGATAATTGTAAGCATTTGTAAAAACGGGATTGTGGCCTCCCTCTATTTTGACATTTTTTAATGCCGTAAAGCGAACTTTCAAGTCTTATGGCTTAGCGGTAGCACTTCTGGGAGAGTGAAACTACTTACCTTTCTGGCATTATTAAATGCCATGAGTTCCCATTCTAGACCAGGTTGATTGAGTCAGTCAGATTTTGCACTCCGCACAAGCAAAATTTCGTCCGTGCTTTTACAAACTGGTAGTTAGCTCGGGTCACTTTGTAGTGAATTGCTTTCTCTCATGACACCAAAATCGTGTATCGTTACCATCGGTTGGAAGTAAAATATTCCTCAAATGCAAGTAAGCTAGCCTAATAAGTCCGATAGCAAGTCATTTTGAAAATGACACTTTCTCACAAGGTACCATTAATTTTCTTCGGTTACATTATTTAGGCAGCATGAAATTGAAGCACTATGAATTGCACAGTAAATTGAATTGGGCGTCTGTGCTTTGCTGCACAATATCATGATTTGACTTTAAAAATGACCTATCGAGATGCTAATATTAGGCATTTATTTTAAGTCTATTTCGCCGTCTGCACTTAAAACTGTAAATGCAAACTGCTTGATGCTCAATGTGTTGTTATTTATATGAGTTGTTATTCTGCAGTACGTTTTCGAGCGCGATTATTTGCTATATGCAGCAGGTATAGATGAAGCCGCTTAACTAGCAGTTCTCAGTTGTAACGATCTTCGTCCGCTTTAGTCTGTTTACCATTTGGGCGACGCCAGAAGTGGTAATTCATGAGTGAAATGTCTACCTGTCTATCCTGGGTAACGCCTTATCTGTTTTCGTTTTTCAGTATGTTTAGTTACATCAAAGAACCGACATTAAAGTTTCACTACGTGTTGGGGAACTTAAGCTGCTGTCACTTTTTAAGCTGTGCCACAAAATGCTGTGGTTAATCTTGAGACTCAGACAAAACCGGGCACCATTGTTTTGAATTCGTATTGTGAATCATTAACGACGCCGTGGTCACCCTAATTACTCGACCCACTTCACCCGTACACACAAGCGGACGCGAGGGTGACCCCACTTTGAAGTGGTGCAACCCAGTCATTAGGGCAACATGATTGTGCAGCATGTGTGTTCCAGGCGGTGAGATCAAAGGGCAGTGTGGCAAATGATTTACCGCTGCCCTCTTGACCCGCAGGAGATGACTTTGTGATGATCCGTCTTGATGGGTGTTTGTGACTGACGCTGCTACCACAGCTCAAGTGAGATTAAGCCTAGTTTTAACGAGAACCTGGGGGACGGGAATATAAGTATCCAAATGGTTTAATCTACCTTGCCTCTCTCCACCCCTTCAGCTTTGACAGCAGCGACGGATGCGCAAACACGAGTGTAGGCGCAGATAGTAGTGCCTGCCCAGTCGTCTATGCCAATAATGGTGGCGTGTAGGCGAAGTTGCAATCCTGGTAATTATGGTGTACTTCTCACGGTCCTCTAAACTGTGAATCTTCCAAAGGGATACCAAAGGTCACATCCTGTTTTGCCGTCCTTTTTTCTCAGTTGCGCGGGCGGATGGGGTTTGTTACGGTATCTTGCATCTCCACCAAAACATCAATTTTCGCTACGGCTATAGTGTAAATTTGATACTTTTGTGACTGGTCAGCGAAATTATTGCGATGAAAGTGTGCATGTCACATTGCAGGGAACATAAAAGGTATGGATAATCAGAATCCTATGGCGACGGATCGAATGTCGTTCTAGTTCTTGTTATTCTTTAATATGAAAATAGTGTTGGGGTCCTTTATTTCACCTTTCCTTGGACTTTTCATTTCAATCAAGGGAGGTCATGTCATTCACCAGTAATTTTTGCATAGCTTTTGCGTTTATCGAAAAAAAAAACTATGACACCAGTCCCTTTATTCACATTCAATGCCATCGGATTGCGTGCATTCAAGCCTCTCAAAATACACTTATTTGAAATTGCTCTCCTCTTCAGACATTTCTTTCCGATAGGAATGTTACATTTACCACCTTGTGATGCCAATATCACCCTTCTTGTGGTGCTGTTCGATGGCAATTACCACTGGCGTTCTGCTTTTCTGTCAATGAGGTATGGTAGGTGGCTATTGGCCGTTAAATAGGCTTCCATTCATGGGGATGCTAATGCTTTCACACGTGACCATCCCATCAAAGTAATTGTGCTGGCCATTTGTAGTACTAAGCATTGAATCACCAACCTTACGTAGAAACCTGCTTGATTAGCATTACCCACTCTTTGAGGCTTTGCAAATCTTGCCTCGAAGGCGCTTTCCTACTAAAGCGTTATCCTTCCCGACCCTGATAGGCCAGAAGAGGCACTTGTTTTCCTTCTTTTCTTTCCCCTGTTTAGAACAGTCTGTGCTTCTCTTCCGCGTGATTGTTTTGCGGTTATAAGTTTACTACTCTTACACTTAATTATGTATAACAAGGGTTTCTCCAGTAATTCTATACTGCATAGAAGAGAAGTATGGTGAAAATTCATTGTAGACAGATCCCTCTTAAGAAGGTTCAATAAGACATGAAAGCTGATTTTTCAGGGCAGTGTAAGCTTCACCTTAGCATTCCTAGTTATTTTTAGCGCTTCCTATTAGCCCATTTACGTAAATCGCCTGATCTTTTGCCGTTATCTGGCTACTCGGATTGAGGCTTTGCTTGGACTTTCTTAATGCAATTGTCAGACATCGATCGTAAGCAAAATCTGTTCTGGTCGTTTCCACAATTACTGACAGCTTTTGTGATTCGGAAATACCACTAGGCTGTACTTTTTGTTTCCGATTGCTCTCTTGGACACACCTGAATTTTACGCACTAGTTATACGTTCGACGAGGTGGTGGTGGTGGTCAATCCAAAATGAGCTGATGTTGAAAATGCTTGGTTGACAGTTCTATAGGTCCCTCCACTTAGAACTGCCGGTTCGTCTGAGCCTATCCTCCAACAGAGACACCCTTGTAGGTCCCATTGTTGTTGACGGTGAACCGGGTCTGTCCCTCTTTCCTCCCGACGCTGCCACACTCCAATCGCTAAACTCGACCTACCTCATAGCCTCGCATCCGAATGAGTCAGAACAGCATGGCGGGTCCTTGTCCTTTGTAGTGTAAGTGAGAATATGGCGCGGGGACCCTTTTGTGTTAGTAATCTAGGACATCTACCCTAGACTCATCCTATCCAGGGTTTGCGGCCTCCGTGCACAATATTGCTGTGAGTGCGTTAATATTTGGCATTTCTATTCAAATTGAACGTGGAAGACTCGATACTTAACCATTCCATTTGTGATTTGTGTTTTTCACTCGCCATCGGTAATTATTTGACTGCATTTTGACAACATAAGTGCTAAGTTTTCTGTCAATTCTGAATCCGAGATTTTTACCTGAGAGCACCGCCTCCTTTCCCTTAACCACTCTGACTTTGCTATGAATAATTTGTCAGAACCAGTCCCTTCTTTCCATTCGAGACACTAATTTCTGTTTAAAAGTGGTTCCATTATTTTATACCAATGAAAACTTACGGTTTCTTGCCGTGGTTGGGATTGAGAGCAAGGAGTGACTTGAAGAAACTATGAAAAGCATGCTCGGTGGAGTTGAAATGACCGGGTTCTGTTCTCACGTGATTAATACTGCAAGTACCGCATCGTGTAATGTAAACTATGGCTATATTTACTCTTCCACCTAACTATTTCTTTTCTGCTCCCCAATTCCTTCATCATGACTTTTTCAGGAATTCGGTTATAGGGAGCGGAAGAGAAGGAGTGACTTGCATTTAAACCGCCTCGTTCAGTTTTCTCACATTCGTGCGCTCGTTGTATCCGTCCATGAAACGGTTTTGGGACGCAAGTGTCCACCGCATATCAATCGTTTTTGTCAGGTCAGAAGGTTGTGGGGTGAGTGCTGGCTGTCTTTCACGTCGAAAGTGACAGTTCTAAAGAGCAGTATTTCGAATGCTCAAACTAACAAGCTCTAGCAGGAAGGTAGAGTGGGCACTATTGCACTGTCTGTTCTCAGCATCGTTATCCCAAAAGTCATCGTGGGCATTGGGATGCATTAGGTTTGGCATTTTTAACTGCCTTTATGGAAATCCATAAAACATTAAAGCATTGATCATATATTCCGACTCGCACAAGTGCTGTAGCAAGAAGCATTGAAGTTTGCGATCTCCTTATTAGGCAGTGGTTATCTGTGTTCGTGCTTTATCAACTCCCTTTAGCCGGAGAGCTTACTTTAATTTTATGGTTGAGTCTCAAAAGTAGACGAGTATTAATTGGAATAGGGCTTAATGTAGTAGTTTAATTTGTGTTCAATTCCGTTCGATAGTGTCTACCTGCTAGCTACTCTTTTTCCTTCCTTTTATAGAGCATTCTGAATGAGTACTTCTATCAGTGTCACTCATTGACACTGATAGTTCGAGAAATGGAGTTCCATTACTTCATTTGAGACTTGAGGGTATATGCATTTGCGTTAACTGGCAGTCTGCCAAAATGCTCTGAGACTCGACTCAATCTGCCACCAAGATACTCACTTGTAACAACCTCCCATTCTCTAACCGCTGGCTATTGCTATCGTCCTTAGCTGATAGGTAGTGCAAATACTTTTGTTTACGTGCATTAGCATTTCAAATTGATCTTCGTTATTTGAAGCGGCGATTTCGAAAGACGAATGTTATTTAACTTGTTCTAGAACCCCAAAGTTTTCGAGTTATCAACGTTTGGGAACGGAATATGGATAGGAGACAGTTTCTTTGCCTCCCTCTGCTGGCGATGTATCAATCACATCTTAGTTCTGGCAAAATAAATTAACGTGAAAAAAATTATGGATGTCACACAAATGCGGCTCTTAGTGGCAAAGGGCACGGCGTACGCATCCGAACTTCGTTGCTTTCACTGGATTTACTTCCGCTCAAGTCGCCTACTCTGCTATCAGCCACTTCAGAAAGTCCTATGGTGTCGTAAAATCAGGCATAGTTATTTTTCCTCCTCCTGAAAGACCAAGGAATTTTTTAATGGCTTACCAAAGCTTCTTCGAAGTCAGAAGTATCCTGTTAAAAACGAACCAACTACCAGAACAAACTCATTATCCTACTCTCCTACGGTTCACTCGGGGTCGGCTTTGTGTTGCCTGTGACGGACTGCATCCCACCTTCATTTCCCAAAGTCACATTCTGGTGTGGTGCTGGTCCACTCTTCAATGCTCCTCATTCTCGTGGAAAGCTTGTTTGTTACTCTTGTTCCATGAGGTGGTGTTCCAAAAAGACTCAACTGTAGCTATTTTGGCAGTGTTGTTTGGCTCCTGTTCATCTGCCTGCATTAATCTCCCTTATCGGTCCTGCCATATCTCTCTTCCCTGACGGCGGTTTAGCTTCTCTTCTGGACAGTCTCGGAGAATTGTGTTGTAGCTCTTGGTTTCTCTTACCCTTACTATCACTTGCAAATTTCTTGTGACAACTTCTGCATACTTGTAGCGCTTGGTACTGGTTAGTGATATTTCCGATTAACTTCCCAAACTACTGCATAATAATAAAAACAACGACTTGACTTCTTGAGGGTAAATGCTTATCTCATTCGTATTTTACATTTGAGCCTTGAGTTCTGTTCCGCTTTTATAAAGATTGGTGAGAAATGAATCACGCTAATAGCATTGCAATTTATGGAGTGTGTACTTCCTAGCAGTGTTACATAGATGGCAGGTCGGGGTTCACGTATGCAAGGCAATTCTTCACAGCTTTTATTTCAAACAGAATGCTACTTCTCTTCAATGAACTGGTGCAAATTGTTGCTTCGCTTTTTGTGTTTTCTGTATAAGGCTTCATTTTTGACATTTCTGTGCCAGATTAGTAATTTCTTGATCTTCGGCTTTTAGCAGACTGGTCGGGTTTTAAATCGTCAGGGATGCTGGTTGGTAAACGCTCCACGGTAGTGGCGATAAAATCGTTGTTGATCACGTTAACAGATAATGAGATTGACCTGTATATTGTTCCGCATTTCACTACTAGTGGGTCATTAACGGTAAGGCCATCCATAAATTCACTCAACATTCGTTATGACGGTGAAAAATTACGTGTTCGCGAGTGTACTTCATCTGGGGTGTTCTGTTGACAGAAAACAGTATTGACGACACAACTTCCTCTGATTGCTGTGGTCCACGAATTTATGAGTAAAATTTTTTTGCTTTCCACTAGACTTATTTGGTTAGTTTCATTACATTCCCCATTTCTCCACAAACCGTATGCCAGTGGTATTCATAGTAGAGTTATACGTCCAGCTGACTGCGTACAATGTCGCAGAACCTTGACTAGGTGCTCATGACCGTATTTCTCCAATAACTAATTAGATGGTGGAAATTGTTAACAACAGGGGCGTTCATCAGAATCGAACATCTTGGATCAGCCTGTTGAGACCTTGGCGTCCACATCCAAACTTAGCCTTGCCCATTAAACTGGTTTTTGCCTCCCATCAGAATCCCATCTTAAGTTATCATATCCAACACCTCCTGTCTTAACTGACTGATTCCGCTCCTTGTTCATCAAAATAGGTCTGTTTTGTGGCGTGGTCCAATGAGTTACATGCATGAATTGGTATACTGACTGTATTGAGACCAAGCTAAACCTATTGATGACATGTACCTGATCACAAATTTATTTTCTCCATCCTATCTGTCTCCCCACCTTATCACTCACCCTTTCTCCCCTAGATTTAGGCAATGAGTCAGCAGGCCAATTTGTACGCTTAGGTTGCAATGTGCGACAGCATCCAGGCTCTCGCTCCAACGCTCGTCACCAGCGCCCCTCGGGAGCCAATCAGCACAAAGCTCTTGCAGCTGCAGCCGTCGCGAACGCGGACATGATGACACAGTCGCTCATCGACTGGCCTGGCTGTGACGACGCCTCTTCGAACTCCTCTGGCCTCCACAACCAACATAATCAGCAGCGTATCTGCCGACGCATGAAGGCCGTTCATCTCACCGACTCGGGGCTCGTGCTCTCGCCGCAGGACGCCACCTCCTTACCCGTCTACCATGGTCGACACGTCTTCTTCTCCTCCTCTTCCTCAAACACGACCTCTCCTGGCGATGTTCCCGCTGGTGGAGGCTACTTCTTTCAGAGTCAGGTCTCTTGTCCGCCGCATCTAGGCGGAAAAATGAGTGCTGACGATGGTGTCTGGGCAGACCGTCGGGTGTTTGAGTACCAAACGGCACCCGCCCAGGCCTACATGGTATGGCCGCAGCACCAGCTTGTTAGCGGTCAACGTAGGAGACGACAACAGAATCACTACCACCATCCTACGCAGCCGATCATCGTCCCTGCCGGGGATGAGGCTGCCTTCCCAATAGAAAAAAGGTCGACCTCAACTAAAGTTGGTATGCCGCAAAACGGGCGACCACAGGTTCTTGTCACTGGGCGCAATCGCGGCAAGAGAGCGGCCGATCTGGCAGCTCTTGTCTCTTTACCGGTGGAGGAACAACCGTGAGTCAAATCTGTTATCTGATGTTAGAATTATCTGTCATTCAGATTTTTCCTGGTTTGGTGAAACTGTAAATAACGTGATTGTTTGCAAGGCTTTTCAGTAGACTATCAAAAAAGACATGCGGATCTCATATTTTGAAATAATGCACTATTGCCTATAAGAATTCTGTTCAACTCGTCCTTAATCCCACTGAAATGCCAAATATTTAGTGTGGACAACCTCACCTTAGGTTAGAAGCCATTTAATGTGGAATGAAGCAGTACTATCATCTCCAAAAGAACTCATTGTTTGACCTCGTGCTTAGCCGTTTTTGGCGTTCTTCTAAGCATAAAAAATCTTTTCCAATCATAGAGTACCTCATCATAATGGAGCAGACTAGGGTGGTTATTGAGAGGACACCAAATATCGAGTTCGATGAGTTGCAGTCTCTTACTATATTTGTAATGCATTATGTTATTCGCAGTTGATGTCATTTCCTCATTTCCTATTGTAACTGTTCCCTCCCATGAACTACCCACGTAACCGATTTCAAAACTTCGGTCTAGCTCAAGTTTAAGATGGGCATTCTACAGAAGCTGTTAAATTCATGAGTAGCTTTATTTGAGGTGCATTTGCGGTTCGGAACTGTAGAACCCTTTTGAAGAACCTCAACTCTACTTGAAACGCCAAGAGAACGAGATGAGATCCTACCTAGTGTGCTGTGTAACCTGATCGTGCAGTTTTACAGACTGCGAGTTTGTCTTGCGCAAAACGCTCGCGCGCCGCCGTCGCAACCGCCCCTGAGCGAAACCCCTCATGCGTGCGCGCGTTCACGCCTGCAGTCGTTTGCAAATCTGCGCGTACGCTTATCGATCGGCGGATACGGCCGCACTAGTCGGGCAGACGTGGCCGCGTGCGCGTACGACAGCGCTGATGCTGTCTGCAACGGACTTGGTTGCTCGCGTGTGACTGCTTTTGAGTAGCCGTGGTCACGGTTGCAGTAATAAACAGCTTTCAATTCCCCCCTCCCTTCCACTTTTAGGTGGTTTCATGGTCATTTGCCACGTGCGGATGCTGAATCGCTGCTTCGTTCAGCTCCTCCTGGCAGCTTCCTTGTGCGCACTAGTGAGACCAGCAAGGCTGCGTTTTCCCTGTCCATCAGGTTAGAACTGTCCACTTGTCCTTGTCCATGCCAAAACGATAATGCATATTTCTCGTTAGTGCAGTCTATGCGATTGCTTCGACTCGAAAGCTGTCCTGCAGAAAGGTAGCTTTTTCAGTGATGAGCTACTCTATTAATGCTAGTGGTGGACTTTTTTAGTTTAATGCAAATAGGTGTCAACTTGACTTAGTCGAAAACCGTATGCCATCGGTCTTGTGCGCGTAACTATGCTAGTACAGTTATCCTCGTCTAATGTGGCAGCCCCCCGCGTTCTTGCTTACGCAGACGTCTTTTAACATTCCTCTCCTTGTCCCCCCTCGGCTCCATTTATCACGGTAGCTGTCATACACGCAAAATCATACAGATAGATGCTTAGCTGTTTAAACAGTACATTCGCACGGCCGTGCTAATACAGAGGTACTAGCCGACTGTTGTGTCGAAGGTAGTCTTATCCATTGACCAAGTGCATGTTTAGGCCTTGTCAAATCTCCCGCATCTACTGTGTTCTACGTGAATAAAGCCCTTAGACATTTGTATTCCTTGATTTTGCACTAGGTTTCAGGGCGAGGAGACTTTTAGCCAGAAAGGCTTGAACCAAACGTATGGTGTATAATTTAGCAATCAGTTCGTGCATACTGATCTACGGGTACTTACACTCACCCATTTTTCTTTTTTGGTTGCTATGGTCTTTTATAGTGAAACACTTTCTGTAGCATTATATTACCGTTGGTAGGAGGATAGTAGTCATCTCCTTGTCCTGGTATTTATCGTCGAAATGACAAATGCTACTTGAAACACTGTTCCTCAACCTGTTCTTATGAGCGCTGGATCATTAACGGATGGCGTCAAGATACGATACTCTGAAAACAATTTTCTAACAATTAAGGGCTTTTCGGAGGGGGGAGGGAGAGAAGGGATAAATTGAAAGCAGCTAAATTATTTCATTACAATCACTCCTTGTTTACCAAATCCAAGTTGATTTTAAGCCCAATTTTTCCTCCTAAATGAGGGACAAGGTTCCTAAAAACCCATAAAAATAGAGGGGAAGGTTTCTCATTCTACTGTTAATTTTATGGTTTGCATCATTTGCATGTACTGCTGTCGGGCGAGTTGTAGCTATCGTGTTACTTCAAACTCCAAATATCTCTTAATCTCATTCCTTCCTTCAAGACGTGATCGGGACTTTTTGCATATGAAGATTTCCTACGACCCCAAATCCGAGGCCTTCATTCTCGGCGAGTACAGTCAACCTTACCCAACTGTACCCATTATGGTTCACCATTATACGCGGAACCTTTTGCCTGTGCGAGGCACAAAACCGGTTCTACTGAAATACCCTCTTTGTCGTGCGATTAACCCATTCGCTCTACAGACTCCCTGATTTATACATTTGGGAAGTCACACTCTCCTACCCCATTCATGTCTTCATCCCTCTCGTCCGTCGTCTTTCCAGCCTACGCCACGGCCGCCGATCGACGTACAATGCCCTAACTAACAAGATTGTATAGTTTCTCTTCCCGCCTTGTTGTGTCTTTCAAGGATCACTCCTATCCTCCTTGCTATATCTCATACAAGCAGACTTCTCCACACTAACGTTCTCTTTCTCAATCATTTTTTTTTTCACAGCATTCAAAGCACTTCCTGTAGTACTCGCGTTTAGTAACTCCCGTGTTCACCCTCTGTAGTACAAGTAAAGATGGCAATTTTTTTCTCCGGTGGCTGTCGCCGATCGAAACGATCAGGCATGCATCCCGCTCCGCATTTCTGCACCACGTACGCGCCATTGGTATACAAAAATTACGGTTCATATTATTATTAAAGTGTAAGCATTGACAAATCCTCACATGAACATGGTGTGATTTATCCTTAAGTCAACTCCGCCAATAAACATTTTTGCCATAGTTTAGAGATCTCTATTTGGGATTTTTGAGAGGGTTGTTGATTACTCAACCTACGCTTAAAAGCTCAGTGACATCATTCTGGCCCATGGCTTGCATTCGCATCATTGCCATCTACCCGAGTCCTCTACTCCCGTTTTGAAAAAATGTACTGCTGCCATTGGTCGATGGTGCCATCAGTATTGAACGTTCGCTTGCTCCAATAGTGGCGCTCAAAGTTACACATCTGTACAGTAAAAAGGGAAAGGTCCGGCTCGATCCCTTCATAGCGAATCAGTTGCGCGATTTGGTGTGCGAGAACTTCGTGGGGAGCAGCCACTGGAAACAATCCAAGGGAGCTACTGTCCTGATTTTAGTTTATAACTGTCGAAAGCTGGTAGATTTGTTCACTTGGGGACTGCGGTATGGATGGTGGTGATTTGCAACAGTTGAACAGACAAGTTGAATGGCGTCCCGTTACGTTCCCTCATTTTGGCTAAATAAAAACTCACTCCTCCCTACTCATTTGTAGCTAGTAGAATTGTTTGAGAACAACAGCGATATTCACCAAACTCCACAATGGATGGGAGGAGTAAAGTGCATAGCTCAATCACATAAGCGCTGAAATTCGGTCACGTATAGTTGTGAGAGAAACATCAACATCTGCATTGAATTAACATCCGCCAGTTCAGTATCAGATCGTATATGTCCATCCGTGGGTAGATTGGTCTTCTGAATAACGGTCTTTCTATCCATGCGGGCATCAACGCAATGCCAATTCTAATTAGGCCGAGGTTACGAAATGCAAAAATGCGAAGGAACTGGAACACAACTCGGCCCAGAATCGAAGTGTGTCATGTAACAACGGTTGGCCTAGGCTAAAGGTATTTGAAAAAGTGACAAGGCGACATGAAGCATGCCAAGGCCTACATCGAACTCGAAAACTCTGAAATACTATTGCACTGTTCAATCCCTTATTTTTGTTGCAGGTAAGTGGAGGACCCTCTTCCACACCCTTGCTGAATGAGATGGCCGTTAGGCCGTGAAAGTGGAATTCAGATCTCAACGTCGACAAATATATTATGTCCAAGCGTTCATTCGTCTCCAAAGAATTCTTCCGACGCTCCATAGCTGGCACCCAAAAATAGATTACCATTAGAGAACGGTTATCATGAACGCTAAGTCCCAACGGGACGGAGGAAGGATGTGCACTGCGGATGAGAAAATTTGTGATGAGTCCTAACAAAGTTTTATGGAACTATGGCTGCTTTGGGCAAATGACTCAGCCCCTATTCAAAGGAGTGCATTCGACTTCAGCCATCTAGGAAGAGGTCAGTGAAGCGGGCACATGGTACCATCCTATCTCCAATAGCCAAACAAAACTGGAGCACTGAAGTGAGAGTGTACTAATAGTAAATGTAGGCTAGACCCCATCATTGCGAGTGTCTCGATATTAGCTCACTCCGCCTTGGGGCCGACAGTCTAAGGGCTGTCAAGGAAAGATCGAGGCGGCCATCACAATTTCCATTCCTCAAAATTGTTATCAAACTGGACAAACCTCGAGATCTAGTAAATTACCAAGAAGGATTTGTGAGGTTGCAGACACCGTCTCCCACATAAATTTGGATTCTGGTGTGGTCAGTTCATGGGCGTTAGCACTGCAACATCGGCCGCACCGTGATGGCAAGCACAGGGTGTTAGAAATGGGGAAAAAGGGAGGAGAGGTTTTTATAATGTGATTATTCGTTCAGTCATTGCAGTTCCCATGGGCATCCCAGTAACTAGTTCGACAAAAACATGAATTTTATCTTAATACAACGCCTTCGTTTGCCTTCAGGGAAGCCTCATCTCGACATAGTTCAAGTATTAACAAAAAATGATTTGGAATCATCCATCTCCAATTTGGTGGAAATAGGTGCAAAACCAACCGGGTGCTAACAACCAGCAGTTACATGACCTTTCAGTCGATTCAGCTAATCTATAAAAGGTAAGTAAAAAAATAAATACAACCAGACAAAGAGAATTACAAGATCATAAAAAGAGAAGTGCAAGACAATGAGTGTTTATCGAGGAGGGTCAACGAATGTGACTGCATGCACCTTGGTGTATAAAAATAAGGCATTAGAGACTAAAAAGAGTACAAGTTTTGAATCACGCTGACAAGATCCGCTTTGGGTAGAGGGAAAGGGTGCGCTTCAGTGTTAAAGATCCACTGAGTTAGGTCGAATTTGGCTGCAAGTTCCTCGTCGAAGAGAAGGAGGAGGTATTTGAGAGTCTCCGCAATCCAAAAAGACTCCATCTTGTCTTGATGATGAGGGATGAAGGCCTGAACATTTTGGATTGGCGCAAAACCTGCCGGATTGATGCGACAAGAGGCATTAAAAGCTCGAAATATCACCAGACCCCATTCCTGATACTTGGGATTTTTGGTGATACGATAAAGGTAGAATAGGGATTCAACTGTCTCAGGGCGAAGCAAGTTGAACGCATCAGATTGCTGAAAATGAACAAAATCACAACAACACGGTTCGCAAAGAAAAACAAGCGGCAGAGGTGCCAACGCATACTTTGGGTGACCTTCTGTCTGCTGCAGGTTGCCTAATTAGCCGCATAAAGCTGGTGCTAATTTGACGACTCTAACGCATACCTGAGGTGGTCAATTCAAAATAATGACAGTAAAAATGCTCCAGGCGAATAAACATTTGAATATTATATAGACATTCATTGTTTGGGGGAAATTGAAGTCGTATCCATGGACGTAAGGGAATATGGATCAAATAGTAGTAGTGCGACGGACATGCTGAGCCGAAACCAATGGCAGAGCTTCCATTACACCATTGAAACTTAGAGAAATGGTTTTACAATAAAACCCCAGTGTATGCGCTCAAGAGCGACCAGTCTGATGTCATTGATTAAGAGTAAAATTTATTGCATCAATTAAAGAAATACCCGATGTGACTGCTACAGTGAATGAGCAGATGAAAAGGCTTAAATAACGAAAAAGATTTAACTGTAAGGACTTGCCTTTATATAGAAATCAGATCGGTCAGAATTAGCCAGGTTAAAGTATACAAGTTCCGCGCTCAGACCTGTGTGTGTGTCGTTGTACAAATGAAAGCACGTCTCCATCAGACTCTCGGCCAAATGTAAATGGTCCTCTGGCATTCCGTGAAGATGCCCATAAGCCAGAGTAGCAGGCAAGAAGCAGACCAGATGGTCCTAATAAACCAAGCATAATGTGTCTGGATAAGTCGGCAAGAATCTGTACAAAACTTGCACAAAGAATCCCAAGTAACGGAATTCGCACAACAGATAGCAAAGCAAAGAACCACTAAGTGACAAATTCATGGGATATGCCTGAGCATTGCAGTTAGAAATTGCACTTCCAACCGCGTGAACCATGCTTCATTTTGCATGAATCGTGAACAACAATCACGATGAGAGCAAATGGTAACTTAAAACGTTTTGACTGGAAAAACACCTCAAAAAGTAAGGATGTAAAACCCCGTTAAATGCCAACACATCCACGAACAATATTAGAACGTGACTGTCCTACAGCAGCTCTTCAGGGACCATATCCTTTTGGACAGCTAAAACTGAATTTAAATTTGAGCAAAAATCTGATGAAAATTGTCGACTTTTATTCGAGTTTAACGCATGTGCATCATCCGGCCTGATTTACAGTACGCATATCCCTTGAACTGACCAGAAGGAAAGTGAATAGCGTGAACATGTTGTTGTTATGACCTGTTAGCCGTTCCTGCGAGCATAATCCTTTGCCAAGGTTAACGCCTCGATCACAGCCGAAAAATGCATGCAAAAATAATGACACACAAGAATACCATTTTTGTAGAAAATTTCGATCCATGCAATTCTCCAACAAAAGTGAGACCGTTGGGAACGCTTTGACGAATCAGCTTTTGCTTTACACTTCCGACGGCGGTAATATACTTATCTCGAAGCCATTGCGACACTTTGCCAGTCTGCACCCAAACCTGGGTACAGGAAAATAATAGTGAAAATCTGGGTACAAAATCATAAGTGCTTAATCAATAGACAAGGATGTCAGAGCACTTTTTTTCAAATTCCAACGACTATGGTGGACAAAATTAACACAAAGAATTTACTTTACGAATTTGTGTTACCGGAGCTCTTTGAAAGCACCAAAACAATAGCTTAGTATATACGCTGAGTGGTGCAACATGAGGACGCGGTAGCCGACTAAAATCGGCCAGGACCTATAGCTAAACCGCATGCCTTAATATTTTTTAAGGATTTATTCTCATAAATCAGCTAATAAGGACGCATGATAATGCTATCGCCACTAGTCGACGAAGCCTTTGTGATACGAAATTGCTTATGTAACCAGAGCCCCCACAGTCAACTTGAATTCACTCGTTGTAACAGGTCATGCAAAATGCATGCGTTGGTAATAACAAAGAGCACACAAAAGAGCTAAACTTAGAAATCGTTAATGCTGATGGCAAAAGATGAGTTCTATGAATGCTTTAGGGAGTCACTGGCGGTGTCAACAATTCATCATTTGAAGTGAGTGGAAGCATAGAGAGCCCAAGGTGTAAAGACAAGTTTAAACGTTTCAATTTCAAATTAATTACAGAAGAGCAATGCACAATCAAACGATAAAGAGCGCAACAGACCATTCGTGAAATACTTTTCCAGTTAGTAGGGCCTCCGTAGAGCGGAGACCAAAAGTAATTCTTCTTGTGAGTTGCAAAAGCAAAACTTTGGAACAGCGATACTAGGCAAAACGTAAACTAACGGAAAGTTTGTAAACGATTATTCTTGGTCCGAAACGGATTGTCGAATCTATACCTATCTTAACATTAGAACTACGGAATGCAGAGACAGAAAAGGAACAAATATTTGCTGGCAGAGAGCGTGGACATCATATAAGCGAATATTTGCAGGTTAACAAACTGCAGCTGGTCTTCAGCTGCAATAACAATCCTAGTACAAACCCTGATGGTACAAAATGCACGAATCAGCCCTAAAGTTGTGCCCAAAACAGACAAACACCGTTCCAAATTTGCTTTGTGATTACCACATACAATCCAAAGAATTTCCAAGTGTTTCCACAAATTTGAATTCAGAAAGTAGCTATATCGGACAGAAATTGCCGAAACTCGACGTACTTTCAGAAGGTACTCATAGTAACTGTCGCCTCGTGCACCCAAAGTAATGATGTCCAATGGTGAATGTTCAGGATTGTACATGTTTATAGCGATGGAGATAAGGCCCGACAGCTCATTCACTCTATTCAGTATTTTATATACACTTGCTGCTGGTCTCTAAAAAGCAATGAAAAATAGCTTTCTAAGACTTCAAATTTGTAAAGTGGCATAGAAAAAATACAAAAACATGAGATTCCAATTTATGAATCGAATACTGTACATCCAGTTCGGTAAAAGTTTTCTTCGACAAATTTTTCAGGAGCATACAGCCTAGCAAGCGGAACTGAATTTGATATTGATGTTTCTTCCACAGTGGAGTGATTCACAACGAGGTGATGATTAATGTATCATCTCAACTTCGTTTACAAGCTAATAAGATGGCACGAGATTATGGAGAATATACTCCAATTCAGGTTCTGGCTGTGTACCCTACCAGGCCATCAACCCTAGAATTGTGACGCTCATGATGCACACGACGATCATCTATGCATAAACCACAATATAACTTAAAAGAAATGCTTACCGCGATGCTTTCATTGCGCAAAAGCATTGCGAGTTCGTTAAACTCCAGTTGGAGTGTTGATACCTCCGAAAGTGACACCGTTCTACTGTTACCTGGAAGAGATGCTTTAAGTGTTCGAAAATTAATATTTGTATACGGAAGACCGGACGGTGAGTTAAAAGCCAAAATGAGCTTCCCTCCAATCAACTCCTAAATCAGAAAAAAAGTCTTTGATATATATTTAAAGCGAAATGGTACGATGCAGCAAATAATCGCACCGCTTTTCTCAAAAATACAGTATCCCCTGAGACATGGAAGGCACTCAATAACCCGCCTAATAATCGAATGGTAGACTCGAAAACACTTGTTTCATCGTTGTCATAGTCAAAATTTATATTAGCTTCGATCCAATCACGAGCGCGAGCAAATTCGTTCTTCATATCATACATCCAGAGTGTGTCAAGAGAATCTATCATAGTAAGGCCGGCGTTCATCCAACGCTTTCCAACCTTTGTTAACACTAATACTTCATCCATCCCCCAGGCATAATCAACGTAGGCTTTCCATGAGTGTTGCATTGCATCTGTGAGACTGTTGATTATTGAGGTACGGTCCAGTGGGTATTGATGCATCGAATTAGGCAAGCTTACATTTCCCTTTGGAGGGGTAACCTTGTTTTAAGGACAACTAACCATAGGATAACTTCTGTATTCCAACCATAAGTATATCAGAGCTCCAATCAGACAAAGAATGAGGATAATCCTCCTAACGAACAGACCAAATAGTTTCTTAGTCTAAATAAGGAGTGCATTGACCAAATTTAATCAGCATTACCGGCAGGTTCACCATTTGAATTTGAGCGCAGACCAAAACGGATAGAATAAAGTTCTATAATAAAAAGGACAATCATGCAGGTTAAGTGCGCCTATTCAAATATGACAGCCTGAATTTCGATCAAAATTGTCGGAGTAAGAATCACAGACAATTGCGCTAGGCAGTTAGAAGAGGAACGCGTCAAGAGAAACTAGTGATCAGGGCTACAATTCTAATTCCGGTTATGAGAAGCCCAGTATCAGCATTTCCAAATGTTCATCGAACAATAAGCAATGACTTAGTGAGAAAGCAAGGCTAAAGATTTCATCGAAATAAACCTAAGAGTTATTTGTTCAATATCAGCGGATGCTGCTAATATAAGCAGCCAAGAAAACGACCAAAACACAAACCAACCAGACCACCCCACTATTCGAAATGCGACAAACATATGCGCGACACCAAAGTAAATGTGTTTAACATGCGTTCAATTAGTTAAACAATTTATTTTTGGCTGGCAGATGCAAAAGTTAATCAAATTTATCACAACCACTATGCTTTCATATTATTTATCTTACCAAAGGACCTTACCCACCGGCTTACAATAAATTAAGAGGAACAAAAGAATGGTTTTTAAAACGATTTGACATTTATAGAAGTCGCTTAACGTTCATGTTATGGAGTTTACTAGTATGAAACTTTATACGTGTATAGTTGAGAAGCTTCAAAAGACTTCTAAGACTGGAATCCCCGATGTTTTATCTCTAGCCGTGGAAAAGATCGATCTGTAACGCCTGTAATACCTTGTTTATGTGACCACATGCCGTTGGGCAGTCAATTTAGGATGTGTCTTGTGCTTGCATACATGGCTGGCTTTCGGGCTATGCCCAGGCCCATTTGTTCTGTTGTCTTCAGAATACATGTATGCAACTGCACTTACTGGCTTCTTATACCGGCCAGGAGGTCTCCATATCGTTCATATATGTCTTCGTAGGAGAAATGCTATGCGATGCTCTGTCATGCATCGCTAGAGAGATAGACACAGAAAGGGGAAAGAGTACGGCAAAGGGGAATCTGAGCTAGTCCGATGAAGGGTTTCTGTACTATACCTGCATAACATTCTAATTAGCTTCTCACCTCTCCCAACAAAACAAAACTTAACAAACACATATGCATTATACCACCCACAATGCGGATGCAAAATTGGGTGAATTCTAGTTCAAACAACTCTCTGTTTGACTGTCTTCGGTAAAATCCAAACAATGCGTTTCAGAGCCCAAACTAAATAATCGCGATACTTGTAGTACTTTATGATGCTTTGGTCAGGTGACTATCTGATGTCTGGCGGTCACTTTAAGGGGTCTAGTTCTTGTACGCGTGAAATGACGTTCGAGTCGCGCTCAGGCCTAATTTAGTTCCACTTACTGCTTCTCCTATCTAGTAAGAAGTCTAGAGACGCCGCAGCGATGATGCTGGACGATGTATAAAGAAATTCACTTTTGTGTCTGTAATGCTTTGTTTATGTGACTATCTGACGTTTGGCAGTCACTTTAGAACTTGTCTGGGTCCTGTACAGGTGGGCTGGCCTTTGGGCCATGCTCAGGCTCCATTTCTCCTATGGTTTTCGGAATACATGTATTCAACTTCACTTATGCCTTCTACTATCCCATTGGAAGCCTCGGGACGCTACAGTGCTCAACACATAACCATTGAGCTTTTTGTGTTTTGATTCGGCGAATTAAAAATGCAGTATAGTCAGAGTCTGTGATTTTATAGATGCAAAGCTCCGAGACTTCCATAAGGTAGAAGAAGGCATTATTTGTGGGTAGGATACATGTATTTTAGGAGACGATGGAGTAGGAACTTAGCGTGTTCTGAGGGGTGTCCTATGCGTAAAAGAGCAAAACAAATGCCAAAGTAACTGCTAAACATCACATAATCACTTAATCAAAAAAAGTGCATTCACATTGTTTATATACGTAAACGTGACTTGGAGATTGTATTTTTACGCACTAGCATGACTTGGTCCCCCAATGTGTTAATTTAACAGCACTAGTACTTCCCGTTAATCAACAGAGGTCACAAAGCTCGACTGAGTGCTTTTACTCCAAGAGAGGATGGGCTTTTGGGTGGCCTGCCCACACGGCAGAGGTGAGTTGGTCGAGTGACCGCCCCCCACACAGGTGGTCGAAAAGCAACCTACTACAATAATTGACTTGTGCCTTTCGAGTCTGTTGCTGACACTGAGCCTTAAGCTTGTGATATGATGTCAAGCAACCCTACGAAGAGTTGGATTTATGGCAGGTCCTCTTGACACATAAAAGTATTACTTAAAAAGGAGAAAGGAATGAATCTACCGCGATCAATCCAAAGTCGTAAGGTTAATGAGGCAGGGACAGTGCTGCCAAAAATTGCAATGTTATAATACTCACTGCAATACATACAGAGTTGTTATCTAAATGCACTTTGTAGGTGAGAGAGAAGAGATAAGATTAAAAGTCTTAATGCAGAGAAGGAAGGGTACTCCTTGACTCGGGCTCTGGGTCACAGTTCTCTCTTTTATTTCTGTGTTAAAGGTCAAATCAGTTTGATGCCGAATAAAATCGGCATAAGTAAATTATTTAGAAGGGGTTAATAGTATGCGAGGCTACACCGGTCATAGTGCCAGCGCATCTATCTCCTTTGGAGAGGACATGGACTTTGAAGATGAAAACTAGCCTTTTATTACAATTTCTCTTTTCTTCCACGCTCCCCAAGTAGCGAATTTCTTGATGTATTTACATTAACGCTTCGCCCTTCGCGCTTGACACAGATGCGAGCGAGATAGTGGCGGGTGGTATACTCTCTTAAAAGCACGAAGATGAGAGAGAATATGTCGTTGCCTACTCCACTTCTCTGTTAAACAAGGAAGTGGGACATAAGAGCGCAATGGAATACAAATCGTTTGGCATATATACAATGGTCAGACGTTTCAAACATAAGCTGAAATGCAAAAATTTCAAAATGAACAGACGCTGAAAGAAATCGACAGCTCAGCTTCCGGGCTGTGTGCAGAACTGCAGCAGCATGACCTCGCAGCGTACCTCAGGAAGGAGGACGCTCATGGTAATGCGGACATTACCCCGCACACCTCCCTTGTCCGATACAGATGGCATTACAGTAGGTACGTTGAAGTTGACTGAATCCACAACCCACCATTGGTTAGACATGCAGAGCGCTTATTACCGACACGTCCCTTATTTACAAGAGGCTGTGGACAGCATCAGCTAAGCTTGCAGCCGATTAGATGAGCTCGGCAAGCATAACAGCCAAGCAAATATGGCAGAAGTGGGCGATATTCTTCTCTAGGGCACAACGTCATTTGGTACAAGGAAGAAGTGGCAAGTCGCAAACGGTTCGAAGACCCCGGTGTGTTAATACAGGCATTTCTAGTGAACGGACGCGAGTAACTAGACCCCGTAGACAAAAGGAGGATGGTAGAGTCTGTGAATGAGAAATATTGTGGCTCCTGCCTATTGCCGATGTCTTCAATTTTTGTCATACTTGCATCACATGCATCAACTTCAAGATCGCCACAACACCGCCATTGAACTCCTTCATTTTATGCCTACGAGATCTCCAGGAAAGACTATAGGCATGGACTCCATCGACCCGCTTTGAACGACCTAGAGAAGGAACCGATACGTTTTAGTAAGGGCAACGTACTTCACTAGGGTAGCTGAAGCGGAACCCTTAAGTGCGCAGTATGCAGGGACAATGGTAGCAACGTTCCTCAACCGCTGAATCTGTTAACCAAGAGTACTTGACTTTATCCATAGCGGTCAAGGCCCTAAGTTCAAAAGATGTCGCACAGAGCTTGCAAAACTTCTAAAATTTGCAAACGTGCACAACGTCGTGGCAGTCTCAAGGCAATCAGTAAGTGGAAGGGATGAATTAGAGACCTGTGGAGCTCTTAAAGACTTGTGTCGAAGGTGTACAGTCCGAGGATTGCTAGGTAAACCTAGGATGTGCACTCCTCGCGTACCGAGCTACCGCTTGTCTCGACTGGAGTGTTGCTATTCGAGACCCTCACCAGCTCACTATAGTATTTTTCGTACCAACGTCTTCACCGGCTATTTAGTGCAAGTGTGCAGGTCAATTCCTCCATGGAACTTCATGAGTTTTGCATTTTTTGAATCACTGTCCCTTATCACATGGTCAGATTTCTGCTGCCTACGAACTACCGCGTCTGGAATGTGGATTTCGTCTCTTAACCATTAACCGTACATAAAAATTAAACGAGATTCTACACCGTCGCACCTGACTAAATTACGAGGATAAAGGTAATGCTGTGAGAGAAAAATGGAATTCACCAGACGGAACCCTTAAGGCTAGAACCGAGGATGGCGCTTGAAATAGAAGGGAGCTATGCAGTACATACAGAATTGTTGTTTAAGTGCACCTTGTAGGCCAAAGAGAAAATGTAAAATCAAACGTCGTACTGGAAGAAAGAACGTTGCCTTAGTCTTGAATTACTTCACGTTTCCCTCCTTCACCCTAATCTGTTTAATGCAAAATGAAATCATAGGCAAAATTCTTCCTGACGAACAGACATGATCAAAAGCACGTTCGACAGGAGGCTGGTGGGGACAAGCCCAATAAAGAGGACAAATTCAAAGCAGCTTTGCTTCCCAAGTACGCCACCTACTTCCCCTTTGCTCCTCTTGCACTCGAAATGCCCATTAACGTCAACTCTTGAGAGGTCTATTGAAACTGTAGTGGAAAAATGCTGAATAAGCCACACCAGCTAAGCGTAAGCAACAAATATTCAATTCTAGACGTTCTACTTTAGCAATTCTAACAGTTAATACCGATACTATATTGATCCTATGAATGAGGGTACAATGTTATTTAAATGCTTTGTTTATTTGACTGCCCTGTAGGGAATGAAAGTCGCATAGGCTAGCTCTTGAGTCAAGCCATTGCCCCGATTCTATTATTTTTGACTGAATATGAGCATTAAACCATGCCTGGTGCCTTCTGCTGCCGGGCGGGAAGCCTCAAGACGCTACGGTTACACTATTTACTCAACTACCTCTGAGCGCAGAGGTCACTTTAATAGCCACTTCTCTTATGTAAAAAGGACCGGACTTCAGACCATGTTAAAGTTCTAAGTCTTCCCTTTCTCCCTGTTTCCATGCGTTAGACTAAGCCTTATGCGCTCAATTTCCCAAAGGGAGGTATCGGAAGGCTACACACAGAGTCCGTAACAAGCGAACTCTGAAAGTGTGCAAGAGCTAACGCAGATACTTTTGAAACAGAGGTGAAGCGTCTTGAGACCTATTAGTAGGTAAGCAAAGGTGGAAAAATAGAAGTGATTGCATATATTCAAAGATGAAAAGGAGTGAATGGACTATGGCTTTGCTCGGAGGCCATCCCACGCGTACAAAAGCAAAATAGATGTCAGAGTGCCCACCGCTCATAGAAGCGGTAACATAAACAATGTACTTGTAATATATATTAGTGTGCGTAAGTTTGCCTTCATAGGGGAGAGGCAAGAAATCAAGTCGAACACGAACTCACTGCATGAGGAGCGTGAAGTACCTTTCACTGGGTGACATTTGATTTCCCTCTCATCTACCCTCCTCAATTCCGTTTTTCTGTACACAATGCCAAAGAAAACTTCCACAACTAACCCTCTTATGAAGTCCAGGGTTAAAGGCCTCGAAGATAGGCGGGCAGGCTCTGCAGTGCTAAAACCGGAACCTCGGGATTATCCAGTAATTTTCTGGAGTTAACTGCTTGAACTTATCGTAACAGATGGTCCAACTCGCAACACTATTACAGAAAGAGGGTATCTCATTACCTTAAAAATAGTCTCTGAGCTGCAAACAAGGTAGAGCTTGAATGTCATGGGAGAGTTTGCAGCTCAAGAGAGCAGACGAATGGGTATGCAGCTTCTTGCTCCATCAGTCCTCCAACCATCAGTGTACAGCCAGAGTTTTCACATTTTAGTGGTAGAAGGGATCGGGCATGGCTGAATACTTATATTTAGCCATAACTGTTAGAACCGATTCCGTGACCTAGCTCAAGGGCCAGCTTACGCAAAGAAACGTAGTGCTGACCGGAGCGACCGCCAATCATATATGCGTTCACATAAACAAAGTGTTACAAATTGAGCAGATGATTCGTGAAACAAATTTACTTTATTTTCATGACAACAATAAGCTTTGCGCTGTAGAGTACCAACACTTTAGAAGGAAGAGGAAGAGACTGGGACCATCTTGACTTGCAGGCCAATCCACGAAAAGAGCATCCAGACGAATACTGAAGGGATTTCCACTTATATAAGTAGTTGATAAACCGAAGCAATACACAGGTGGCCTGCACAATCTGCACCCGATTCTCAAAAGTATACATAATAGCAAAAACTTGGAAATAAAGCACAAGCTGCAGATGTGTAACTTTATAAATTTCATCGAGTTAAATGCTTACAATGCGCTACAAATCGTTTTCAAGGGCAAGTGTTAGCGCGTCAAAAGAAGTGTGTGTGTGAGTAATCTGAGGTGCGTTGCTTCCACTCCAGGAATTTTGTCGTCAAAGATGTCTGCTTGAGTTAACGCTTTGTCGAAATCTGGGTTCTTAGTGTGTTACTGCCATGCTATCGAGGGTTGAACCAATTTTTTGCACGACCAGGAAAATTCGCGCTGCAAACTTCAATGTTATTAGCCAGCTTCTATTTATTATTTGTGCATCACCACTGTTAGTAATTCGTTGGGAAATTGGAGCTGATCGTAAATCTCTGTTTGTGGTTGGAATTCACGAATCTTTCCATACTAATTTATTACAACACGAATTTCAGTTCTCTTCTTAAAGCAGTTTTCTTGGCTCTTTTTCGAACCTACAGGTCCACTAGGCTCCCACCATTTAGTCTTGGACTTAAATTTATTCCAAAAATATTTAGACTCTCCAGCCTTATTTTAAAATGTCCTTGTTGGAGGAGATATATATACAGGGAATCAGGAGCTTCGGGCCTGAAAACCCCCAGAGAATTAAGTTTTCGGCCCCTCTTACCTTAATATTGGGCCCAAATGGCACGGGAAAGACGGTTTGTCTTTGCTTCTGGCCTTTCATTCGATGTAGACAATTATTGAGTGTCTTAAGTATGCCGTCACTGGTGAGTTGCCGCCCGGTGGAAAAACAGGTGCATCATTCATTCATGATCCAAAGGTGAGTGCCATGGGTTTGAATTATTTTAACTTCTAACTACTATTGTGTCTGATCCTTGCTTTTTCATGTTTATTTCAGCTGGCCCACTCAGTTGAAGTTAAAGCCAAAGTGGCACTTAAATTAAGGGATGTGAAAAATTCTCCCCTTGTTGTTGCCCGCAGTCTTGTTGCTACTCAACGCGGACCAGTATGCGAACAATTTGAATTTTCTATCCTATGAACTTGCTTACTCTAATTCTGGATGAATCGCTTATGCCTACTGCTACAAGCGCAGAGTGAATTGGATGGCTACCTTTGTATTATCTAGCACAACCTTGTCTCGTGGTTTAGAATTATTGAATCCTTTGCTTTAAATCTTTAGGCTAGGGCAGTTAGCATTTGCAGGTAGATAGAATGGACTATTTAGGAACCATATAGCCTTATGTGTCAAAATGGGACTTCATTTTTGGGCAAAGTAATTTTGGATTGCATAAATTCCCAAGATACTACTGGTTTCTCTCAGCCTTTGCGTTTACCACCACTAATAACACTTATTGGATATCTGCTCTATTAGGAACAAACAAAAAGATGTTCAATGTAGCATTTATGGCATTCCTCCAAGTATTTGGATAGGTTATCATTCACGGGTTCAAGAAAGTTCAATGATGAGCACCTATATAGCATACCACAGGACAGACGAATAGTTCATATGTGCCTGCGAATTCAGACATTTAATGGTTGATAAATATTTACCGAACACTTTCCACTGCAGGCTAAACAGCCAAGCTTGAAGACTCTGGATGGAACCATTAAGAGGCTATCTCCAGCAGGAGAAATAATTAGCCATAGTTACCGCGTTGGCGAGATCGATAGGGAGGTAGCTTTGACTTTATTATTGAAAAGTGCATACTTAAAATGTTATTAGTGAAATTAAATTTGTCTTTCAGGAGCTCAGTGTCTTAGTGTTCCCTACGTTGACTCTAATTTCGAGTCTATCTCATTGAGGTTTTGGTCACCTATTATCACTGAAACTTAAGTACCTTTAACTGGTTTAGCTTCGTATGGGAAGAAATGAATTTAGGGTTTAAAACGCCTTATTTGCAGTACTAGTCGAGAAGTCTGGTCGTTTCTTGTAACAAGTGGTTCAGATCTATCTTTTGTGTGCTCACCATCGTCTGCTTCACTTTCAGATGCTGATAAGTTTGGGGACATCTAGGGCCGTATTCGACAATGTAATATTCTGCCATCAGGAGGAATCTAATTGGTAAAATTTTTTCCCCAAACGAGTTCCTAGGCCCCTACACGAAGCAAAGGCAGTGAAAGAGCGCTTTGATAACCTCTTTGCTTCTTCCCAATACGTCAAAGCGCTCGATGCCATTCGGAGGTTCAAGTTGGAGGAGGTAAGCACTCCTATTATTTTGATTGTGGCTCTATAATTGCCTTAGTTTTTATGTTTCTCTATACTTAGGAGGCAAATGCAAAAATCTATCGAGGTGAATTGAAGCATCTTAGTCGTTCTAGGGAAGAGGCGATTCAGGTTGGTCGCTTCTGTGAAATCCCTTAAATAAGCTACATACTTCGGTTGTAATTGGATATTTTGTGCGTAACGCACCAAAAACTTATAATTTAAATTAATGCAGATAAAAAGTCAGAGAATCGACACCGAACGCGCCCTGAATGACCAAAAGAGGGTTCTCTCGAAAGTTGATGAGGATCTAGATCCAATAAATGTGAGTGATTCTCTTATTGATTCAGTGGTTTCGGGTATTCTGTTGGGGTACCTCAGCTTATCTTATCAATTAGACCAAGCTAACTTTATATCGGACGAAATACAAGGAATTGGTCCAGCACCAGGCAGATGCACGTGCGTCATTTTCTAAATTTTCCTTTACTGCTCACATAAAACTAGTAGACGTGTTTTGTACTTTTTTTGGAAAATTTGGGAAATAACAATCATTTTTGCTTTAGGTGGATGTGTTGCTGAAATATCACGTTTGGAGGCAATGCGTCAAGATTTAGTCAAACATATCAGCGCAGAGTTTCAAGGTATAATCCTGCTACTTTTCCTGAGTTTGAATCGACTGGTAATAGTCTCCTAAAATGATTGCAATTTCAAAATACTTTTCGTAAACTTTTGGTTTTAGTATTTAGACGACCTAAGGCCAAAGCCATGCTGGTTACCCGTGTTGATTTTGATTGATGAATCTATGACTACCAACATTTCTGAAGGTATTTTAGAGGTCTTCAAATTCCTTATCGGTGAAACCAATGAAATTATGTTGAAGCAGCTGTGTTCTTGTCAGAAATAGGCCTCTCAGATGTGATTGTAAAGGAAATACGCTAGTTTTCTTGAATAAGATCTGTTGACGCCTCTGTACTTTTGGAAGAGAGACTGAAGTAAACTTCCTTTCGCTCTAAAGGAACGGATGAGGAATTGAAGAATGCGGTTGAGAGGGCTGAGGAACATTTAGCTGAGAAACATCTGTCTTTCGCAGCTGCGGAACAGGATCTTCATCGGCTTAAAGCATTAATTAATACAAATGAGCAGGCCAGATCAGATCTAATCATCCAAAGGACGCAGCTGGATATCGAAGTAAAGGTCGGTTGTCAAGTCCATGTAAACGAGTGCTTCTGCTAGATCTTCATTCTCTTTATCAATTCGGCCTGCATAGCATCGGTAGATAAGTTTTTGAAACGAAAGATCTCTGTGTTGTGGGGAGCTTTCACTCATGTGCTTATTGTTTATTCGCTAAAAGCGTTACGTGCGTTCCGCACCTCCATTTTCACCAATATTTTGGATGAGTTTGCAACTATTTTTGGTGAATTGTTGCACGGATTGGTTACAGCTGGTTTAAATTGTGGAACAGGAAGATGTTTATATTGCCCCAGGATTTTACAAATTCGGCCTACATGAATGAGCTAGGGCGTTAAGTTGTGCATTTTTGAGTGACAATTTTCTCGGAATTTTGGGCAGCAAACAAGAAAGATGCTCAGTGATCGAAGTTATGATTCTTAAAATATTTGTGTGATTTATAATTTATCCGGCGCTTTCAAGATAGTTAATAGATGTTCTGAAGATGAGATGTTTTTTAGCTGAACCTCTTGCAAATAATGAGTTTCTATTATTTTTTTTAGCAACAAGAGGAGGCTTTGAGGAAGCGAGATGAAATATTAGAGAAGCTGTGTGTTGATTTAGGCATTCAAGGTGCGTATTTCAGCATCTAGTTAATACTTACCTTCAATAATTGCATCCAAATGAGTGATGTTAATTCTTGTAGAAGTTACTAAAAAAACCACCAGTGCTGAAAATATGGCCGCTACTGATGTGGAAACAGTGCAAAAGCACTTGGAAGCCGCTCTGAGGATGGCTGAGTCTCAAATGGAGTCAACAAAGGCAAATTTTTGACAAATGAACGAATTAAATGCGCTTGTTGCTCAATGTGTTTTTTACGACAGGTATCTGCGGAATCCGATAGCAGAAGAGCTCAAACGATCATCGATGAGGCCCGCTCGGCATTGATTCGTGTTGAACAGTCTATCGCTAGCCAAAAAACAGCCTTGGTGAGTAATTGCTTGACACCTCCTTTGGGTTCAGCACAAATCTTCAAATAAAGTCGTGCTTTTAGGCAGACAATATAAAAGAGGTGGCGGATGTTGAACTCAAGCTACGGCAAGCTAGTTCCGCAGGAGGTGAACTAGAAAGAATCAGAAAAAAATTGGCCGAAGCTGTAAGTTTGCTAGAAGACTTGTTGTGACTATACCTGTTAGACAGGCATCAGGTCTAATAAAAACGGTAAGAAATTTGGTCAGTAGGCGCTGTCAAACATATTCAGATGAGTTCTCATGCATTCAAGCAGGTTCATATGGAATCGGAGTTTCGAATTCCCTTATGTGAATAGTTCCCACGTGGCATCATTATCAGTACTTTTATTCAATTCTACTTTTTAGTAAGGTGTCAATGAAATATACTTCCAGTGACACTAGTGTTTGTTTGCAAAAACATTTCATCAATGTGTGCATCTGTCTCTTTTTGTTTTGAATTCGGATGCAATTTTTGGCTAGTTAGTGCATGAAAATTTGCACCCTTCCTTTAATAGGTGAAAACTCGTGAAATGTTGGAATCCTCTAGGGACGAAGCTCAACTAAGAAAGTCCATAGAGGAGGCACAGGCCGAGCTTATTTCTTGTGAAGATATCATAACAGGCATAGAGTAAGTGATTGTCTCGACTTCAAATCTCCCATTCTAAAGTAATCAAATTGTTGAGGCGCAAAAAAGTGCAATGGCAAATCACGAGCGCTCCATGTTGGAAACCAGTAGAAAAGCCGCTATTGAAACTGCAAAGAAAATGTAAGTCTGAGTTGTTGCTAAAGTAGTTCGTTTTTTACATTCACATTGGCTAAATATCTACTTTATTTTCCCAGTCGAAATCGTAGTTTGGATTTGCTGGAGCAAATTTTTGCCGGTGAGCCCATTCCTCCAGCCTGTGTTGATGGCGGCCAGACTTTGAATAGTCTTACAAAGGCATTCAACAAGCGACTCGATGAATTAGTGCATTCCTCTAGAGCCACCCAAGAAAGTCTTACCGCGTTACAACGGAATCTGTCTAAACTAGAGACTGAGATGTCATTTAAAAGGTACTCAGCTCTCACTTGGCATGTTTTCTTAGAAAACGGCTGCATGAAAAAGAGGACGCCTTAAGAGTAATAGAAGAACGTCTGATCTCAGTTTGTGGTGGTGTAGAACTGCAAAAGAAATTAGACAATTTGGTACCAAGGAAAGAACAGCTCAAGCAGTGAGTGATTTTGCCTTTTGAAGGCACAGAAAGTGACTTGGAATTCGACAGTTTTTTCCACTCTTGAGAAGGTCATCAAGCTTTAAAGTGTTATTTCCTTTTTCAAGTCATTACTGTATGCCGTTAACGCATGTGTTTCTTATTACTTCCTCATGGGACAAAGAATTTTTTGTTTTCTTGCGAAGTACCTTATCTTTTGGTGAATATTCTAATTCATATGACATCTACTGAAAAAAGTATGGAAGCTTACTTCTCCTTTTATTTAATAGTGATTGTGAGATCGAGGAGGGAAGTTTGCATCTGTGGAAGAAGTTTCGTGATCGCCTTGTTAGTGAGTCAGCATGTCCACTGTGCCACAGAGGCTTTGAAAATGGACAGGATCACCAGGATTTGGAGGAAGAGGCAAGGGATCACTCACTGTTCTCCTCGCGTAAATAGCTGTGCCTCGAATCTCATGCCATGTTTTGATGTTCATAGATCGAGAAACGTATTGTTACCACTGCTCGAGATTTGAATGCTAAAAGAAAGGACCTTCTACAGATAGATGCCCAGTATGAGGCATTCATTGAGTTGAAACCGTGCATTAATGAAGTAAGTTATAATCTTATAGTTAACGTAAAGTCCATCAGCTTGCTGAATTACAGAAAACTGAACTGCCTGAGTTGAGAGCCGAAGTTCAAGCTACCCAATCAAGTCTTGAGAAGCTGCAAAATGAAATTGCAAATGTAAGCTCATATTTTGGTGCTTTACACATGTCTTCCACTCATCACCTTCAAGGAAGCATCAAAATTAGAAGGTCTTCAATCCGATGAGTCAGTTGCAAGAATGCTGCAAGGTGACATGACTTCCCTTGAAAATACTGAGAAAGAAATCGTCAATCTGAGCCGTTCTTTGGCCTCTCTCACCCCTGTAAATGAAAACACAAGTGAGAAATTTCTTGACATCGGTTTTTAGAATTTTTTCCTCAACAGATTTTCATTGTTAGTGCAATTATGAATATTTTCAATCTTCGTACTGCTTCATTATTTTTTCTCTGCCCTTCATTATGAATTCCTTGTTCAGCCTGTTACATTTCTGAGTAAATCCTCTTTTTTTCACCAGTTGAAGTTTATTTCATCGGAAAATTTAATGAAGCAAACCCATCAATAATTCTTCCTTTTAGTGTTAAGGTCTGTTACAGAGCTTCAGGAGGAGCGGGACTCGTTGCGTGCTAAATGGTAATGCTTGAATTCAGCTTTTCCCAAATCTAAGTCAAGCAGCAATCTCCTTTCTACAGCTGTCATTGATTTTCGCAAGAAGCTGGATCAGGAGCTGGCGAAGCGTCAAAAGGCAACAAATGAGGAAAATGAATTGAGGAGTACTCTTCTTAAGGCAAGATCGTATTTGATACACACCTCATTAAGGCAGTTCGACCCCTCAATTGTGTTGTAATTTGTAGCCTTTATTATTTGATAACGCTAGTCAAATGGTTTCGCCAGCAACTTTGATCATTTGCTTGAATGAGTCTTAAGTGTACAAATGGCCATGCATAAGCCCTTAATGCCGTTGGTCTTCTGCCATTCATATACTCACTAGTCCTGACACCAGCGGATCACTTGTGTACGATCGCCAATTTAAAGGATCATGTCAAATAAAGTTTTAACAAAAATTATCCCATTCTGTTAAAGACATCGCAAAGCTTGTGTAACATCCATGATCAGAAAAGGCTGTCAACATCATGTCGACCTTTGCAAAGAAATAAATTGGAACTCCTTAAAAGGAGCTCTAAAATCCAATTTGCAGTGTCCGGTTTTTCCGCATGCCATACCGACCGCACTTGTAATGTTCGAAATTTATGGAATGTTTCAGTTGGAAAAGGAGTTTCAATCAGCAACCAGCTTGAACGTCGAGCTTGAGCGCTTAATGGCTGCGAAAACTCGTATCACTGGTAAATTGGAGGACCTGAGTAGCCAACTCCCGAGTTGCAAAGCAGCTCTTCTTGCGGCTGAGAATGCTAAGCAGAAGGTAGCCAAGGAGGCTAGCGAAAAAATGATGATTGCATCAGCCGAGGTAAGCTTGAGTTTCAAGCCGAACACGCATTTTCTGTTGTTGTGATGATTGCGTCCAGTCGGACCGCTAGTGCGCTGTGGCTCAACTCGTCCTGTGGAACTGCTTAGAAATCAGAATTCTTTGAAATTCAGCAAAAATCTAATAAAGTGGTCAAAGCAACTGCTTCCCTTGGAAATAACACCTTTTAAAATTACCTAAAGTGTCCTAGCGATATTGTTGAGTGGGCAGATTTTACGTATGGATTAGTTTCATATTCAGAATGTGGGCAAGAATTTATTCTTACTGTTCCAAGCATTACACCAAAGAGTCTCCAGCTCTTTGTCATTTGAAGCGTTGTGATGTTCATTGATTCGATTTAAGCGACCAGGAATGAACTGGAGATGCTCTAGTACGTGAAAATCGTTTTTACTTTGAATTAAGGTGTTATTTTTACGCCATCACACTTGAGCTGTTGTTAGTCTATTAAGCACATGCTAATGATATACGTGCTTCAAAGGCATTACCACTTTTAACGTAAGGATTATGCACGGATTTACGTCTATACAAGGGATAATTGGCTAATTTTTTGTGCTTTTCCTTTGGAATGAGAAAAAACAGGTTTCTGAATCGCGATTTGCATCCTTTTATGAATCGGAATGCAGCTATTCTTATGGGATCTATTCTGGTCTGGAATTTTTGTTGTCTATTATGCTCTGTCTCCTTCACAAAGGAGAGAAGCACATTTTTAGACTCCTAACCGGACTGACATTCATTAAGTAAGTCATGCTAAGTAGCGAAGCAAAATTAGAATATTTATTTTGTGCAAAACACAAATTACATTGCGGAAAATTTGTTTAATGGCAGTGCTTGGTGAAGTTAACTGTCTTACCCCCCTCCCCAAAAAGCAGCCATATAGAAAAATACACATAGGATGTGTAGAGAGCTATTGTTTGTTACGATTTATCTCCAATCCGACTTTTGGTCCTTGTACATAGTCGCCAATGGCGGACGTTTGTTTAATACCCTTTTAATTTCTTGCGGCCCTTTGGCAGGCACCTGTGGCTATTTAATGGCCAAGATGTTGTCATCAAATGAGGTAGGAACAAGGTTTAACTCCCTAGTGGGTTTTGATGCGACTGAAATTTGCGTAAACCTGGCGAGCATGTGCACTTCAGGCGAAATTGTTGCGGTGCGCTTCTGTGTGTGGGCGCAATTGACTTTCTGCCCGAAAATGGGCTAAACCATAGGGTCATTTATTTTCAGGACAGCTTTGGAATGCGCAATGTGTATGTGTAGATTTGTGTGGTGCAATTCTTTTGTCCACCTTTATTATGATCACCTACTCATTGCTGCATCCAAGGGCGCCTTAAACCGCTTAGGCTAATCATCCCCTAACCAAACAAACAAACAAACCGAGAACAAGTGTATTGACACGACAAGCTCTCGAGGCGACGCACATCGGAATGAACATGGAAAGTCGAATTGTCGCCCTCTGATATGCTCTGGCATTTTACTCTGATGATGAAAGGTAACTATCCCAAAAAAATGTTTTTATGCAAGGTATTTTGAATTTAGTGGCAAGAGTGGCGGGACCGAAGTCGTCAGGTCAAGGAGGCGTGCGAAGTGGTAGCACTGAAAACTAAAGACGGAGAGGGCTCAAGAGACCATCTGAAGCGTGTTACAGAGGAACTTGCGAAACTAGATGCGAACACTGAAGGACTTAAATCTGCTTTAGCAACCACTTCCAAGAGCGTCGAAGATCTTCACGCTGAAATCGCCAACCATAAGGTGCTACACTTTTGTGTTGTTACTTTTCATGATATGGCTTTGGGCTACTCTTTCTCACTTCCCTCAATTATCTCTGAGCTTGCTGGATTGACTTAGGGTCCCGATCACTTTGTATGTCTTTTCGCGAAATCATTAAGTTGTCCAAAAGTCCATTTATCTAAAACGCTTTTTTTGTCAGAACACTGCTTGGGTGTGGCGATTTGTGCGGTCTATTTTTGAGGAGAGGCTGAAAATCTAAATCCTCTCTACCCATAATAGACCAATTGGATAATTTTTTTGTTCTAGTGATATACTTATGTATCGTCTGCCAGTTTTGTCAAGGGAAGTTGTGATGCGAAAGCGTATTTCTTTTCATTTTCAAATGACCTAGATTGTCCAACGCGAACTTGGAGATTGCGTGCGATTGCGAGAAACCCGAAGTCAACTGTCGTTGCTCAAGGAGCGTTTTCAAGACATCCAGCGGCAAATCGATGTTTGCCAATTTGGCCCCTCCGAGCCGACAGATCTCGAACAGCACATCAATACTCTCTCTAATGAGGAGGAAAGGCTTCGCAGCCAGGTAGATTCACCAGCGTACAACGGCTTATCCTACTACCTTGCTAAAGGAGTATCTGTTTCCTCAATCATATTCAAGCAATTTACTTAGACCGTCCAACTAGAGGTATTTATAATCATTATAAGTATGTGCACTTTACATAGTTCATGATTTATCCCACAGTTTATTGGCAAGGAGCACAAAGCGAAGATAAACTCCTAAATTATGACCTTCAAGTAGACATCAGTCTATTTTATAAAGATTATTTGAAATTATTATGTATTGAGCAATATGGTGAGTGATATCCTGAGACATTTTGATTGGCAAAATAATGAGATTCTAGTCTATAACACTGTTTTGTTAGCTTTTGATAGTGCAAGTTATTTACTACCAAACACCATGATTTCAAAAGCAATTTACTTCCAACTGGCGATCTTAATTTGCATAAAATAACCAATCTTGGGGTGTCAAAACCTCTTTTTATCCACGCTAAAGCATCCAACTCAAACTGGTTGAAAGTAGCAATTTTTTTTAGATTGTTACGTTAGTTCAGTCTGTTAGTCCGAAAAGCTGGAACAATTTGGTGTAGGCGGGATTGAGTTTACGTACACTCGATCTTTCTCAATGTCATTGTTTCGTTTGATGGGCTCTTTACGTTGTTGCGTAATTCCACACCTTCACACGCCATTGCCACTGGTTCACTCAAAAGGTTTGGAACAACACCTTTTTTAGGTTTGCGTATTATAATCCTCTTGTTTGAATGCGCGTTTGTTTTTAAAGTGAACTCTGGATTTACTTGACGATATACAAAACGGTATGGACAATTTATCTTGCCAGCGTCTTTATTTGCGATTTCACAGAAACAGGCCATCAAGGATAAGATAACCCAGTTGCAGACAGAACTGCGAATGCTTGAACGTAGCTTGGTCGAGAAATATGGAGACGCCGAAACTGAATACATGAAGAAGATATATGACCTCAGGGTAATGCGTTTCTTAACAGTGGGCTTAGGGCTTACCCGAAAGCTGTGCTTGTCTCAATTTTTCCTTTTATATCAGACTCGTAATTACGAATTTACTTACTTCGAAGTTTACTGCCGTCGAACCGGGAACTTCATCCCCTTCGTGATTTTCATTTCATTTTATCGAAAAGTTTTATGCTCCGATACCTCCATTCCCTAATTCTGTTTGCTTAATTTCCAATGGTTATTGGGAGCGTTTGACTGCCACAAGGAAGTGCTTTGAATGCATTGTCCTTTCATAAGATACTGCAGCCACTGTTTTTAGAAATCATCTAATTTTGAAACATTTTCCCTTTTAGACGACAGAAATATTGGTGACAGATCTTGAGCGCTACCATCAAGCTCTTGATCGGTGAGTTAGAATCATGTTTCTACTGCGCTCGATTCTTTGAGCCTCATCCTTACAATTGACTTCCTGCAGAGCAATTAATGCATACCATGTGGAGAAAGTAAATGAAGTCAATAAGATAGTTCGGGAATTATGGCGAACAACTTACCGAGGGAATGGTGAGCCTTTTCAGCTTTTTATGAAACAAGCCATTTGTGTCGTCACAGTTGAGATTCAAGCTACACCTTGCTGCCCGTCGTAGACATAGACCACATAAAGATATGCAGTGAGGAGGAATCCTCGGTAGCCAACGTAAATGCAACCAGAACTCGGCGGACATACAACTACCGTGTGGTGATGGTAAAGGCAGCATCAGGCCCAGTGTTGACGGGTGGCGGTAAGCAGGCTCGTTGGTCCTCCACGGAGACGCAACTGGATATGCGTGGTCGTTGTTCGGCCGGTCAGAAAGTGCTCGCCAGTCTAGTAATTCGACTGGCTCTGGCCGAGGTCTTCTGTCTCCAGTGCGGAGTACTTGCTTTGGATGAGCCTACTACAAATTTGGATCGCGAGAACATTGAGTCGTTGGCGTATGCTCTCAATGAGTATGTCCCTTTACCTTCCGGCAACACCTAGACAGGCTAGCCTTTCTGAGCCCTCACAGCACTTTGACATACATTTGACATTTGACAACAATTTGGATGCTCAAATTTGAACCCCAAATCTCATTATGTCTGTTTATCCGACTACTTTATTCAACGTTTATTAACTAGTATTTTGCCCATTTCGGATCGTAAAGGTAATCACGACATAGACTGAGCAGTTCATAGAAGATCTCAATTTTTTGCCAATGACACTTCAACTAGTTGTTGCATTGAAGGTAGTTGCTCTTTTTATACAGACCTGAGATTTGGGAGATGAAACTTCAACCTTATTTCCAATACATTCTGGTGTTTTGTTAATTTTTGTTTATAAAGTAGACAAATATTGATCAATTGACGAAATCACAAGATTAATGGGATTTTTCTTGCAAAAGTTAGCACAATTTAAGTGTAGCTTGTTAAAATTTAGGTCCCAGTAAGGCACTAAAAGCGCTGATCCTTTTATCATGATGTGGAACCGCAAGACTTTCGGCGAGAAGGAGTCCCTACAGCATACGAATACCATTTTTAATCGTCTTTGTTATCTGGGACCCAAATAACTTCGCTTCCAACGGAATTTAGTGCAATCTACTATCTTAAATAAAGAACGCATTTACTATAGGTAACGTTTGTAACGGTTGCAAGGCTTGTTTTCCCTTGCAACAACTAGTGCACCCACACATCAATTACTACAAAGTTCTATGATGAATGCTACATTCGCCTATTCTCCGAATTCCGCGTTGTATTTTTTCGTACGATTTCCCATAAGCTGAGCTACGCTAAACTCCCAGGCTCTGTTACCTGACCACTGGTCCAGTACATTGTGCATTGCTTGATCATGAATAAGCTGCGGTGGGACCCGGTACGGACAATTGTTTCCACGTTTGAAGCATTTTTCACCCAACTTTTGTCCTTTGGTTGATCGGTTTGGCTATCAAACGCGGCAGTTGTCATTCGTTTTACTCAATGTACATCATCGGATTGGGCTGCTTTTTGTGTATGATTGGACTACAGAATTACGTCTCTATGCCCTGCAGGATTATCAAAACCCGTTCGAGTCAAAGGAACTTCCAACTCATTATCATCACTCACGATGAAGACTTTATTGAGCTATTAGGCCGAGCGGGATGTGCTGCACACCTTCAACGTCTTGTTCGAAATCTTGAGTAAGCTGTGACTGTCGCCATGTGACAGGATCATGTGTTTTTGCATTTGTTATGCTTTCTTTCTTTCTTGCAAATGGCGTCTTTCTCAATCTAGCGCAGTTTTAATTCGCGAAAAGTTCCCTGCTTCATGATAATGCCCGGTTTTAACAAAGTTTATTAGTAAGTCGTTTTAAATCATTCTATAAGTTTAATTTTCCAAACGTCCAACTCACCCAAGAGTTGAAAAATTCCCTGAAAATCGGAATTTATTACCTCCATCAGCCTAACCCATGCGGTCTAACAGTTCTGTTTTGAGGGTAGAGAATTGCACTGTAGTTGTTCATGTATAAGTTGCTACATTACCATATGTCATTGCTGTGTTGTTTCAGGGGTCTTTCGGAGGTTCAGAAGGTTCGGATAGAGGACCAATTCCGTTGAGCTAAATGAAGGGAGTAACCAAATGCGTGTTCCGTCATTTTTCAATGACGCCCAAATCGTGTGAAGAACATAATATTGATAAGAATGGTATGCCATTCATAAATTGTGTTGTATATTAATAGAAAAAGGATGTTTTCCATATGATAAGCTAAGTGAGAATAGAGAGGAACAAAGTATTGAAGGGAGCAAGATTCCTGCCAAAGGAAAGTGGATTCATTTGACAAGGCACTCGGGGGAATAGTGAAGAGGGAAAAGATGTGATAAGGGTGTTTGTCCTAGGGAATGGATTTGGAGTGAATAGGTATGGTTACATTACAGATCAGCGGCATATTGCACATAAAACTGTCGAGTGTCTCCAGAGGAGTAAGGTAAAGCGAACATTATTTTTTGTCGGTTGACAAGGGATTCAATGCGGAGGACAATGCACTGTACCACCTAAAAAGAAGAATAGATATGGAACGCGATTTATTTTTTCAAAAGTGAAGTCCACGAGCGATACACACAGACAAGTTAACTGATCGAGCAAACAATGGTGATTGATACCGGGTTCTTGCTGCGTAAAGACAGGAATACTTAAGGGGAACTGAAAGAAGGTCCGACGGTACAGTAGGTTAGCACTATGTTATACTACTGCTCCTCATCAGGCGAAAAAACTCATGAAGAAACTGCAACAAGATGTGCAACGAATCAAGCCATTTAAAGTTTAGTAGAGAAACAAAAGTAATGCCTCAATACCCGTTTAGGCTGCGATCGTGTTTGTTAGAATTCAGTGAGCAAGAAAATGTCTGCCATACCTTTCGAAAGAGACGGGAGCATCAGTCCTGAAGTAATATACATGAGATTTGTAGGTCAGCTGAAGAACATCTGACCTGTGAAGTTGAGCGTCGGCTGCTGGTCGTGCTGACTCAAGGCGATAGCCCAGCAGGGGGAGACTGGCAATCGGAGTAAAATCATCCGGAGTTTTGTAGAAAAAAAGTGTAAAGTCGGTAAACACTGTCCATAATTTTTGCCAACCGCAGCTGGTTTTGAACTTTCGTAATAGGTATCCGCTTATTTCGCACTGAAAGTTAAACAAAGTCGAACTCAATTTGACGTGCAGTTGTGTAGTTAAATTAAACTTGTCGCAATCATACTTGCACATGCTATGTAACTTATTAATAAGGCTAAGAACGTGAGGTGCCAGAAGTCATAGTGTACATAGTCGATGGTTGTTTACACTGTTGATGAGCCTCATGAAATCAACTTTTGGGGAAACTATAGTCTTGGAATGGACACAACTTTGCGTTTGAGAATGAGTTTTGTAGGTAAATGGAGGAGTAGGGATAGAAATATTCACAAACTTTGGTAAACTTCACAAACGGATTGATCAAGACTGCTTGACAAATTAAGTCGAGTCATGAATACAGCTTAGAAAAAGGCGGTATGTGGGTTCGGGGATCTTCACCTGATTGGCGTTGAGTACGTTGTCAAGAGAAACGCTGAGTCTTCGATGCCAACAGACGTATGCGAGACCGCTGCAGCGCAGCACTGTCTGCTGAAGGTGGGACCTCGGTCCCAATAAACCCAAGTGGTTGTCTTTGTTATTGGGAGCCACGTCTGACTGTACGTCCTGCGTCTCCAGAGCTTCCAAGACGGGATGAGACAGATCCTCAGCGGTAGAGCGATCAGGCTTCGAAATTCCTGTTTTTTTCAACTGGGTTAGTTTGACGCCTTTAAATGCGATCCATTAATAGTTTGCCAAATGAATTCTTTTTTCTTCATTAATGTGGACAACAATTCAGGCCACAGCCGGTTCGCATCGATTTTTAAGGGCAAACAACTGCAAGTAAGAATGACATTTTGCTCTTGAATTGGACACACAAAGAGAGTACCAATTCTGTCCGTTTCGAATATTCGGAAACGTGTATATTTCCGTCTACAATATTGCCGTGGTATAGATAATTACGTGAAAGGATTGCTTATAAACTTCAGCATATTTCTTTTCAGTGACTCGTCTATTACATTTTGGATGGCAGGTATTGTAATTTAGCATAACAGAAATAAGATGCATACAACTTATTACCCTGCAACGGAGGTACTGATGCCATAGAGGAGCACGCATTCAATTTTTTTTCACAACCGAGCACCTTATTCAGAGCCGCCAGCCATAAACGCTTCTGCTCTTCATTGGGCGCTGCAAAGACTATGCGATGAGTGCGAGAATGTACGGATTTGGTAGTAGAGTGCCCTTTTTCTGCCTTCTCACCGGAGAAAACGAGGATCGCAAAGCTGTGTCGCTCCTTACTCGAGCTCCGGCTTGCAGTGGTGCCCTCCCGAGAAATTCCCTCCGAAAATGAGACTGAGGTTTTGATGTGAGATTCAAGCCCGGCGTTGTAAAGAGACACCACACCGTGTATCTAGCGGCAAGATGCTAGATGTTTGCCAGCTTTTCCGAAAAGGAGCATGCTCTCGACCTCACTGAGGTTGTTTTGTGCAAACGTTTTGTAGGTTAAAAAAACATTTATGGTGCACGCGGTGTAACGTGCGAATAACTAAAATGTTACACTGGGGATAGCGTTTATGACGTTGATAAGGCAGTACTGAACTTCACTTTCAAATCGCAGAAAGTCCAGGCAATAAATTGTGGGAAAGACCATTTACGCTAACTGAGCCGTTGTGACTTTTATGGTCATAGAATCTGAATAAACTCGACGTTATTTCTTCCCCTACCTACAAATTCACGTTAATAGGTTTTCTGCAATTAATTGAAATACTGGCGACATTTGGACATTCTGAGTATGTTTTCATAAGCTTTTGATGCTTTTCCACGCAAAACTTTTGCCATTTACAAAATCTGTCAGCTGGAAAAGTAGATAGTGGAAAAAAATTGCACTTAAATCCGTTCAATCATACTGCATTCACACCTGATTCAGCATAGGTCGAATGTTTGGTTGCAATCACTATCTTCAAGATTCTGAGACTGATAGCCTTATTTTATTCGATGACTACGTAAACGATATGCTTAAATACTTGATCTTACAAGTAAATAACTTTGCTATGCACTTGCAATTCCGGAACAGATCACTTGGACCCTATTCACCCCCTAAGGTTTAGTCAGATGCTACATTTCATACCGTAAAAAGCATACTATGATTCTTCTCATTATCACGTCACGGCACTCTTAAACAGCGCCACACTTTAATAGAACCAGGTAATCAAGGTAAGCAAAATTTAGTGAGGAAGCGGAAGAGCTGGCGTTCAGTCTACCAAAAATGATTGAAACATGACATGAAACACCAACGTTACCGGGATTCGCCGTTTTTACTGTTCTGACATTTTGCAGAACGATTTGCCCCAAGGGATCCTCGCGTCTCATTGAAGGCACTTTAGCTCTGCGCTAACTACACGGCTTTTCTGAATGCAAATACTGCGTCCATTTGCACACTGATGTTTAGGAATCGAAGTGAATTTTGAACACGAAGGATGAGGTGTAACAATGTGGAGCTTTTATAGACGTGGCATTTGAGTGCGGAATTTTTTCATTGTTGGTGCTAAGTAAAATCGTCTAATTGGGATTGATGGACAATCGGACATGGATGTTTGAGGAACCAAATGCAGCAAAGTTTGCATGAATGAAATTTTTGTTGGAAATGGCCAAATAAAAAGTAACCAGTAAAGAAATTTAATTCCATGAAAACGCACATTTCTAATCTTATGCAGTAACTCAAGCGAAGGCCAAATGCAGAAAAAATGATTTAGTAACATGCAATTTAAAGGTTTACCAGTCACTGCGTGAGGAGCCTGTATGTTTATGATTATGGCAGTTGCATGATTGAAATACGTGCAAGAAGGATGCAACAGAAGCGATAAAAGACTACTCGTGTCGTTGAAGGCGCCGTGGATATTACATTATGGGGTTTATTTCGTGCGGAAATTATGCACCAACAATGAAGACCAATTTTTTTGTGATTTCGAAAACATTCAAAGGTTTACGCGTCTTCAGTTCTGCGTTTCAGAGTTCACAGAAAAGATCCAAGTAATCAAACAAGTATCGCATCAGTTTGGAATCAAATTCCTGGAACAATGTGAGGAGCTGATGCAATGATGTACCTTCAGTTGAATGTTCGTGGGACTTGAAACTCGTCCACAGTAGATGAGGCGGTCAGTGAAAAGCAGAGCCATTCGAGGCTGGAATCCACGACCCCTTGAGGACATCTTCTCGAGAAAGCCAACGCGAATAAGGCGGGAATGCGGTTCGTTCACAAGGCTGCTGAGCACTGAAACGGAACACTCCCGGGGGCGGCAGTGATCATGAACACTAGACCGCTCTACTGCATCCATTTGATGGTCTTGACAAAACTCGGCAACCATGGCATATGCCTCAGTTGTTCGATACACTGAATCAAATCTTGACATCAAGTCCGACAACCTCGAGACCAGAGCTAAATGCAGGAGTTTAGAAATTATTTTCACTATATGAACATAAGTTAAGTGATTTAGATAATGAAATTTCAAATTAAATTATGCTATTCGAAGACATGCTGTTTATGCGCACGTAATATAAATGACACTCATTAGAGGGTTGTTTGGTTAAACTTATTGAAATACCATTGCAATCGTCCAAATCTGGGTGCTCATCCCCATATAACTCCGCCAGACGTCGGAAAGCTTGAGTATAGTACCACAAACGCCGCGCAGGAACCCTCAACAAAGCAAGTCTGGAAGGATAGCCGGCTACGCATTCGGAGTCCTCGTTCTCCACGTAACGTGGGATGTACTTACTGAGAAGCTCGGGAAGCGCAGCTAGTAAGTCCTCGTAGCGTGACACAATGCTGTCTAAAAGAGGGTGTCTGTAGACATCTGCGATCCGAGCCATTTCAGCCAGACACCTTGTTGTTTCCCTCAGCTCCCTCTCCGCTGATGTAAGGTCAGGTGGAGGGGCAACGAGCTGATAAGAACTTCTTTCCACGTCAGAAATTGCTGGAGATGATGACGACGAATAGCAAGACGATGTCGACGGTGATGAAGAAGCTGTGAGGTTACAGCCATCCGCAGGCGGAGTCTGATTTCGGCTAGTCTCGATTGATGGTGGTAACTCGTTTCGAGAGGAGGAACGGGGCACACCGCTCACAGAGGCTAACCGTTTTAAGACATTGAAATGCGTATAATAAATCATAAAACAATCAAATGATATTGTACGGTTGTGTTTACGTCTAAAACGGTATCTATGCCTCCCAGTTGCATAAAATACACTAAACAAATGGTAGCAACGTGCTTGAAGAGTCTGAAAGCTCATTGGCTCCAAGATCGTTACCACGACCATTGCCCTTGGCCATTTTCTGTGAGCACTTAGATCTGTGCCGCCGGCCCGCCTGGATTTGTTTGGCTGCTCGTTTGCGCCTGGTTCGCTGTGCCCTATGCACGCCGGCAAGAGCGGATTGAAAGCGCGTCCTTGCTGTGGCTGCACTGATAGCCGCTTTCTCCCATGCAGCTACTCTCGTCAGCGCTGACTGCAGTAGTGCCGAGTGGTGACAGTGGAGTGGTGTGATCAGACGAGTGACTTCTGTGTGGAAGTTGCCATCAGGAATGAAATTGCTGTGGTAGGGCTATGAAGGAATTCACTCTTAGATTAGATCACCATCTTTGCCTTAATCAGCCTCCTCTATAGCAATGGCATTTTAGATCTAACAGCGCTCCATCGCTTGTTACTAAAATTTATCAGTAATTTTTCAGTAAAAAGGGGTTTGTAGTGTAATTTCGGCCTTATTAAGCGAACGAATGTTTGCATAAGCTTTCCTACAGACTGCAAAAGCAAATTTCAATATTGGACAGTGTTATAGTTAGAGTAAGCGTAAGATTACTACAACACCAGTCCCTATGCGCTTTGAAATGAGCTGTAACTGATAAAAGCACTAATTTAAATGACAGTGAAATCGTTTGGAAAACGAAACCGTAATAGTGACCTTTGGCTATTCTTATTTTAAACAACAATGCTTTCAAAAAACATTAGTTCTTCTTTGAGGCGTGCTTGATAATCTGATGAACACTATTTAGATTGCTGCTGTTCCTGGCTTTTAACGAATGTAATTTGGATGAATTTATGCTTTGTGTAAAAAAAACAGCTTCGAAAATCACATAACAGCTTTGGTTCAAAATGTATGCCACCTTATCCATTTAATCAATCTGGTCTTGATAAAAATGCCACTTAATTGCCCCGCCGGGTGAGTACGTTCCAGGGTCGTGCCAGTAACTCCAAGCCTTTCTGTATGCCAACAATACCGATTCCTCCAAGGCATATATTCTTTCAGTTCGGAGGAATTTCGGGTTCTTGTATTAGTGGCGACGGAAATCGAGCCTGTCAACTCTCAACGTTAATGATCCATTAAAGAGAGGGTTGAAAACGATGCCTACCTTCAGGTAACTACACCAGCTCCACGATTTATCCTGAAAATTTTATCGCGGAGCGGTCTACGGAACCCATTTTAGCCATGTGAATTCGCAATACCTTTATCTCAGTACCGGAAGAGTGAAATCCATGCGGATATTGTGGAACAGGTCTGAAGTAATGAGAATGTGGTAAGAGGGGAAAAAAATGCGAATACCACGTCAATCGTACGGGAACTTGTTCAACCCTGGCTTATGCTAAATGATTCCGCTTTGTGGGCGAGTGTTCCTATAACTTAGTTTGGACTTAATATGAACTCATAGCATCAACCAATTTGTGGTAACTGGGATGAGTGGTAAAATGGTCTCTGAGATATGTCAGCAGTCGCAAGTCTCTTTATTTCAAACGCATACATGGTGTGTTTGAGCATTATCGTTTTTCGCCTGTAAGGTGATCATGGGGCGCTACATTACAATTACTTCCTCGTCTAATAGCTCAAAAGTGCAGAGATAAAAGGACTCGCCATGATGAGCAATCGCAGAGCATTAGTGTAGGTCTTCTCAGTTACTGAAAGCTCCTTCGCCAGTTGGAATGTACGGTCGTGGTAAGGAGGTACCGATTTCTAAAAGCAGCAAATGGCAATTCAACGTTAGCTTCCAACAATGTTAACATAATCGGTTTACTACAATTGAGAATTTCGGTTTACGGAGACTAATATTAATGATTGGATATTTTGCAGAGTAAAGTTGCAAGAAGGGTGGTCTCTAATCAATACTAAAACAAAAGAGCATCCGTCTTTTTGATTGTGTGGTCGGTTTTACAGTTCGAAAACCTAAAAGTGGTTTACTGACGAACCAAATCAAATGTACAAAAAAAGACTTCAGACAATCACGTATACCGGCTCGCATGAGCGTGCTCTATGGAAGTGGGAAAAGTTCAAACAGTAAGCAAATCCAGTGGAAGAGAATAGAAGCTGGACAAAGTGTTACACAGAGGTGATTTTGTGAAACCGGACAATCTATAATTTAATAACTGTTGTGACCTAGTTATGGTTTACGGAGGAAATCCTTAGAAAGATGCTTGTTTACCAAAATGTGTAGGTTACTTTAATCAAAATCATGTTCACAAAAACACCCGATTCACAAGATATATGCTACTGTGTGATTTTGAGCAATTGTTCAATCATTAAATGGCGTTAAATTTTGAGACTGCACTCACCTTCCGAAGTGTTCTTGACGCGGGATTAGCTGTCATTGTCAAAGTATGCTGCTGAAACGTTGTGGTTAGAGCATCATAAGTGAGATAATCGAATCCACTTCTCAGCTCACGCTTCCGTGTTCTCCTTCGTCTCAACCGCTGCCGACGTGTTTGGTTTGAAGTCTGAGATTCGATCTCTACATGCAAATCTTCAGACACCGAAGGTGCTGTTTGGAGTGGCTCCGATTGCGCCCTCTGCCCTGTTAGGGAGGAAAGCGTGTCGACGGCTGGAGATGAGGGTCCAGAGACGAGAGACATTGCTTCCCTTTTTCCGTCATCTTTGCTTTCGTAAGTGCCAATGCCTCCTCCATCTCCTCCACTACTCTCGCCACCTTCTTCATCATCGAAACAAGAAACACCTGTGATGGCGGAGATTGCACCAATTGAAAGAGCAGGAGCGAGGCTACAAGGCTCCATAGGATCTTCTCCGTCAAATTCTTCGTCATGAGTTGAGTAATTTGAAGCACGTCTGCTGGCAGGAGCACTTTTCGAAGGGTAGCAAAGAGAGCCATAGGGGTCAATCTGAAAGGTATTTTGCCCTTTAGTAATTAGCCAGTAGCATAAGGCAGTTAACTTTGATATTGATGGTGAACTATCGGTCACCAGACTTCGTTTGCTAAATTTGGATGAAGTTTTAAGTGGAAGAAAGCACGAATTTCCACATCAAATGTTTTTAACTGATAATTTCCTTTAACAGTTGAATCAAAAGCCACTTTCTTGGCTGTCCTCTTATAGCAGTATACCGGACGAATTAAATCATGCTGAGATGTTATTTACAAATTAGATTGAGCACATCAGTGACCAAAAAATACAAGTTTAGTGACATCAGGACCCTGGAAGTATGCAACTAGGACAATAACATTTAGCATTCTCAAAGGAATTAAGCAACTTAAAATATTAATATAGCATTAAGAGGAGCACAAACGAATGAGTTGAACAAGATCCCTCCCAAGAAAGGAGTAGTAATTATACACTTGTTTTAGATTGCAAATCCAAAGGAATTGTTCAATTTTTAAAATAATAATCTTAGATCCTAATGAACTAGTAAGCGACTGAAACAATGCAAAAAAGTTATTCCCGTTACGACTGGACAAGAAGGCACAGATCAAATGTCGATGAGAAATTTTATAATTGGATCTGGATTAGGTGTCAGACAGTTCCCAAAAGGCTAGCTGTTGGATCAAGTCAAACTAGATGAAGGGGGATCATTGGCAAGGCTGAAGCACTTTTCAACACATGCGACATAAAAGGGCACTAGAAATACGCATAGTAAACTTAAAGGTGAACATCGATTGTGATACGCAAGGGACATGATTGTACCTCTAAGCATTACGCCTTGATAAGGCATAAGTTTAACCAAAAGTGGGAGTTGAGAAGCATGGAGTTGCCACGCAGTGGAAGGGAAATGCTCCTCTTATGAGTTTGCAAATGTCACTCTGGAATAGTGATGACTATCTATCCCTATCTATTTTTTGCCATAAGCAAGCTATAAAATGTTAATAACTGGTAAAATGCAAAAATGAACCAATTCAGCCCTGAAAAGCTCCAAGTCAACAATTTGGCAGCCCACAAGTTTCTTAGGAAATACAGACATTTCATAATGAGGGATTGTGTGATCTAGTACATCCTTTCATCAACATTGGAAACCCCAGATACCAAAGTGAAACAGAAGGACATGTGCTATAAACATCCAGATATCTGCTACAGTTTTCCGTTTTCTAAACAAGAGCATAATATTTATGAATTGGAGCAGTAGACTAATGGATGGATGAAGTACCAAATAAAATGATAAGCCCCGACACTATTATGCGTTTCATCATTGCATGCCCTCGGAAGGACAAGGACGACATCCTCATTAAAATTGCCCGAACAATGCCGAAGAAGTTACAGAGATCACATTGAAAGCTTGGATAACGTATATTGCATCAAACTGAAACAATAAATCCTCTGGCCAGGTCAAGAGGAAAGCGATTGAGACGCCATTCAAACTGCAATTCAATGATGACTCAGGTGATGCAAGAAAATTCGTTAACAGCGTACCTTATCCGGCGGGCTTTCTTGAGCAAAAGGTGAAAAGATAGAGACTTCAATTGTTTTCTTTCTAAAAAATTAAAAATATGCATAAGCATTAAATGCAACCCAGCTAATAATATTATCAAAATAGTAACGATTGCACAAGGGTAACTATTGAACAAATGAAATGCCTATATCAGCAAATAAACAAAACGAGACACTTAAAAAAAGACCAACAGAAGGTCTTTGGTAGACTCCTAACCCATTTTCAAGTTCCGGATCCAATGGTGAGTTTGGATCGTCAAGTTTGCAAACTGGGTATTGAAAGTCGATTGACTCCGACCTGTAAAGATCGCTAGAGGAAACAGCGCGGGAGGCGCACACAGAAAGCGGATGCTGCAAAAGGGAGTCGTCTGACAGACCTGCTCTATCAGCATTGGTATCTTCATTATCGTAATCGTCATCTTCATCCTCGGCCACCTCGTCGTAGTGTTCAGGAGGAAGTGAAGTCGAGCGCTGAGAGCTCTCCTCAAAGGCGGAGAAGGCACGACCACGCTGACCTAGCGTGAGTAAGTCATGTGTGGTTGTGGATGAGGCTGAAGTTGGGGGTTCATTGGAAGAGGTCTTTAGAATGAAGAAACGGATAAGATTGAAGTTCGTACACAGGTGCGTGAGGAATAAAAAAGGTCCACAAACAGTCAGGAGAAAACAATCCCTTCAACTCAAAAAAATAATAGATCCTGTCAATCTATCTAAACAGATTGCAGAGTTTCATTACATAAAATTTGTAACGTTACGCAGCTTCCAAAGTCTCCCAACTTGACATCCTATTTCCAGCGTTACGGTTCAAAGTAACGCTTTGCCTGAGCTTTATGAAATTCATAATTTAGTGCTGCTACGTATGCTATGTATACACTCAGTCAATATCACTGGCAGAGATAATTTAGGGGGGAGAAGGGATAACCAAGCCAAACAGATAAGATAATGTGCATGGAGAACATTCAGTTGGGCTTTGGCCCTAGACTACTAACATGAACCTCTGTTGATGTTATGAATAAACTCCAAGTTGATTGATTTTAAAACGCGGAAATAAGTATATATTAGTGGTCTTAGCAAAATACAAAGACCATTCAAGTTACTCCACATGCACAAAAAATGTATAAATGAATACGATAAAGCGCAAGAACAGCCACTAAAAAGAGTTATAACCTATCAGCTTAAAACTAGTCAATTTTGATGCAAATGTCAGGTACATACAGGTCCAGATACAAACTCTTCCGAAGACGAAGCACCAGGGAGAGTGGGAATTTCGCTGCTCTTATTCTTGTACTTCTCACTATAGGACTCCTTTGTGGGTTTTTCTGCACATTTTTCATTGAGGGCATAAGGGAGGCTACCGGACGTAAGTGCCGATGCAATAGATGGTCGGGAGCCGGTTGAAAGGCTATCTGGAAATCAAGTTGGTAATGTAAATATACCACTCTTTCCTACAGAGTTCCTTGCAAAATTTAGTGGAAAATAAGTAAAATACCCCTGCCGATGCACACACATTTAGTAATTGACTCAGCATCTGAGGGCCTGGCAGCTACGGCGGTGACAGCGGGAGAGGAGGTGTTAGTCAGACTACCAGATTCGCGTTTTCTTTTGGGGCCTTTAAGTACGTTGACAGAGAACACACGAGGCACACCGGCTCCGTAGTCGGCCTCCAGTAGCTGAGGTCCAACCTTACAAGGACTTTCAGTAGGCAAACTACTCTGATCCACCGAGTGAGAACTCCCGGTGCGATATCTGCGGTGCACGAAAAAAAAATCGTAAAAATAACGGTTCAAAAACTATTGCTGATACCATCCTGTCTGAATCTAAAAGTGGTTTTCATGTTTGAGGCTGGCTGATGCTCCGAGTTGGTTACTGGTTAATGATGCCCAATTATGCAAAATCGTTTCATAAACGGATTGGTAGGGCTTAGGCCATTGAATCCTGAGTAGGATGATCTCGGTGTTAGGATGTTTACACACTTTAGCACTAACTTTTTTGCACAGCACCAGTCAAAGCTCTGAATCCCCTGAGAGTTGATTGTTCTCTGAAATCAGTATTCAACATACCTTGCAGTGGTATTTTTATTGAAGAAATGTTTAAAAAATAGCAAGCAAAACCAACCTACTTGATAGGGGTTTAAATCGTATAAACATAAATGAAAAGTCCTAAACGAGTTATTTACAGTGAGTGCAATTTCCGATGCAATGAGTGAAATCAGTTTTGTTTTATCAAACGTTATTTGATTCACCCACCCTATTCCGACCTTTTGACAACAGACTAGTCTCTAAAATAGGGTTACATGCTTTTTACTTGCTAGATTCGGTCATTATTATTTAACCTTAACTAAGTCGAAATTTCTCTAAAAGCAATCTGATGTCACCAAACTACTTACAATTTGCCAATAAAGTAACATTAAAGTAGGCACCCTAATTTCTGGCCACCGATTAAGCGATTCGAAGTTGGTCGATCATGAAACTCACCCAAGGGGCATTCCGGTACATCTATCACATAGGATGGTGAATTTATTGCTAACACACCAACTAAACTTATTGCATTTTACCTCAACCAAAGCATGTCTGTTAGGTAAAGCAGTTAATATTGCTCGAATTACCAAGTGGGTGGATAAGTATAAGTATATCATCTTACTTTAGCCAAATCAGCTTATCCATTACCATTTGCTTTAGTGTAATAGAAGAATTCAACGAAGAACTCAAACTTCTTCCTTGGTGGGTCACCAGGTGAAAAAATATGGGAGTGATTCAGGATATAACCTTACCTCAATCAACTATATTGCAGGTGGGGAAGGAGAAAAAAGGTTTAGTTTACACAAGGTAAATTAGTCGCGTGAATACGCAATTCATTTTTGGAGAATTATAAGCCCAGTGGGATTGCCGAATGGACTGTCGTGGTTACATTTGCCGGTGATTCGGTCGCGTGCACAAATTGACCAACAAATCTGACGATGAGACGACGGACAAACAACTTAAACACATCTGATGTCGGAGATAAGGACGGGTGCAAGACAATCGTCCCTTTAATCCAAACGCTATTCGTGAGAACTTCAGTCTAGCTAATCAGCGTATAATTAGTGTTCACGCCTATGGTAATAACAAAGACCTCCATTAAACGATCGAGAATGGAAAGAAAAAGCGCAGTGAATTTGAGCAGGAGCTGTGTAGCATAAATGAAGAATCAGGACCACAAAAAATAGTCAACGTTTTAAAAATGCATAAAAATGAGGCAATTCAAGTGCTTTTACTTCGCCACAAGATTCAAGTGCCCACTCAACCAACACCGAGTATCATAGTCAGACACAGTCGCATTAGATCCTAATGCTTCGTACAGCCAAATCTGGGAAATGAATGGATGGGAAACTTAATATCATAAGCCCGCATTCAGATTTGACCACTGAAACTTGCAAATAACGTATCCTTCCTGCCATGTGTATGGATCCTGGTTGCAGAGACGATATTTTGAAGTTGCATTCGCAAAAAAAGGTCAGTATGTTTGAAGGAAATTGTTATAGTAGCGAACGCTTTAAAGGCAATCGTACGCTCCACCCTAGTTCAAAATTCACTTTTTACGATAAGAAAGATGTTTGTGAAGATATAGCTATCAGAATAAAAAAAAAAGCTCGTGCATAATTGAAGTGCCGTCGTTTTGGAAGACACGCTTGGTTCTGTTAGCTAACTTAAGAAATTAAGCTTAGAATGATTTTCCAGCAAAAACGAGGACTCTGCCCATCTGTTTTGCATAGTGAGGAGCCCAGTACGGTCCTTCAGAGGACGTTTGTATAGCTATTCAACCATGAATTCGGTAAACTAGATGAGTTCCGGAGCGAAATAGGGCACTGCTTAGGAATGCCGTTTCCTTACTTGACAAATTAACGATGAAAGATGTAGGATTGATAATGAGCAACACTGAAAATTACCTGGTAGAAAGTGGCCTTCGAATGGGTGTGGAGAGAAAAAGGAGTTGATAGTGATCCGGAAGACTGATTGTTGGAGGACCAAAGTCAGCAGCCACTGTGCTTGAGCTGCTACCTCTAAAGAGACACTGTTGATGTTGTAGCATTCTTGGGAGGTCATCTTCATGTTTTTCATCAACATGAGCGATACTGCGATGAAGATGCGATGAGCCAAGGCAACTAATGTTCTGGCCTGAACCAAGGCGACCCACTGACTTTGACCGCCTAGAATATGGGGAAGAGTGTGAAGGTAGACTTCTAATGCAGTTCAACTGTCAAATTCTCAGACTATAACTTACTTTTCCGAAGACATGATTCTTGGACTGGAATTGTAAGAGCTTTCTATCAGCTGCTGCTGTGTTCTACCGCAATATCTACACATAAAAATGAAGTCCATAGTAATCTGAGGATCAAAATAGAACGGTAAATACAGCTAAATTCGGCAAATCACAGAAAATGAGCATGCTTGGTCAAGAGTTGCACTATCAAACGCTTTTAAAAATAAAAGTAAACCGCTTTGGCGAGAAAATAAACAATTTACAAATAAAATGTGACAAAACGTGTGCACACTGACAATTTTTTTATCTTCAGCACTTGCAATTTCTTGGAACGCATACCGAAGTGTGTGCACAGCCAACTGATAACTACGACCTACTTCAATGCTTTCGAGCGACATTTATAGGTCTGATCCAAAGCTTACTTATGCCTTCACACCCGTGAGGATATTTTACTTTAGCCAATCGTTGAAGTGAAGTAGTTGCGGTGATCAACAATAGGATGTGCGAAAATTTTCTGGCTGTGTTTTTCAAAAATCTTTGCAAGCTTCCATGAACAAGTGCTTTTACGAAAAGATGGCTAACTTCTATAACATTCGATATTTTATTAAAGAAAGTTAACTGAAGAGACTCTTACTGAAAGACTACGGTAACAAGTTTTGATTTTACTGCTTATGCGGTTTGCAAGGCCGGAGTTTTGTGAAGTACATAAATGTTTGGGCAAATTTAATGCAAAGTAAACAATGCTATGATTTGCATTAATCCGCTGACAAACGATGCACTGGACTGCAAATTTGAAGTGAATGTGGTTAATCTAAGGGCGATGCGTCAAAATAAAAGAAGCCTAATCAGACAATGCAAAAATGACACAAAATTACCAACTTGACAAGCGATTTTCCTTCCTCTCACTGTTTAACTACATAACGAATAATGACAAAAAATTAGCGCTGCTGGCTCGGTTAAGAAAAAAGACACTCGGGAGTAAAATCTCAAATATTTAAAATTTGTAGCCCTATTTCAAGAGGGCTGTGAAGATATCAAGCAGTTTGAGTACTATAGACGCTCGGCTTAAAAAAATTGACGGACACTGCCGTGGAATACATTGTGATGCTGATTATTTTGCAGCAAAGCCCAACATTACAAAACCTAATGTCATATGACGTCAAAAGAATAAATGCGCATCCTGTAAAAGAGAGGCTGTAGATGTAACTCCTTTGAGAGTGAGCCTTAACACATATGTACATATCCGCTTGAACATAAATGACTATAAATGACACCTTATGCACCAGCCTAGTGCAATACAAAGCCAATGAAAGAAACGAAGAGCGTTAATAGCTACCTGTAGGATGATCCTTTGCTAAATAGACCCTGACTTCGACCACTTTTGAGACTAGCACTACGAGTGAGCCCTCGACTGCTACTTTTACTTCCGGCGTCCTCGGCGAAGCGAAGGGTTGGCTGTGAGGCATAGGGGTGGGCAGGAGGTGCAGTTGAGCTCCATATTCCCGACCCGAATCCTCCCACTCCCCCACCTCCTGCGCCTGGCTCTCCACGCATCTCCCGGGACCGGAAGAAGGCATGATGCTCAAGGCACTTCTTCCAAAAGTTTTTGCATGCGTCTCGACTTTCGAAGTTGAACTCAATTGTGTCCTTCCCAAAAGGCTTATTCAGAAAGTAAGAGAAAAACACTGATCGGGAGCCAATGGCATCTTAAGCGACATTAAACTAACTAGGATTACAATACAACCGTTTGAAATGGGGCTCTACACTCATAGTATGGGATGAACCTTTCAATCATGATCAGATTGCTTGAATGAGTTTCCTAAAATTACAAATAATCTCCTCGGGATTGGATGGAAAACTACACAAATTCATGTCGATTGGGTCACTGAAAGCGTTCCTCTATTAAAGTCGGACGGCTAATGCACTTTGAGGTCCCCTAGGGTACGTTGTTATCTAATGATGCAGACTCAAACCAAACTATGATAATCGTACATGTAGTTACTGTGACGCAGTAGCAAATCACTCAAAAATACACAGATAATAAGCAGAAAATACTAAGTGGTCTTTGCCCATCATTTAACAAAAAGACAACATTGTCACTAATGCTTTCACTCGTCCCTATGTTATCATTGGCCACGGACCACCAGAAGTTGTCATATCAGCAGGATGTTTTAAAAATATACTCATGTTGGCAAGGTACCAACGCTTGAACATTTCTGCAACAACAGCATACCAAAAGGTGGTAAGAAATGAGGTTCATTTATACATGGAGTCAGTAGAACGTCAACTGAGGGTAGGTGATAAATTAGAAAATAAGGTGCCTTGAGGTAATGATAGACATTGCAGCAAGAAGTGCTAGTTTAAGAAGTCATAGCGAGTAGCTCACTTCTATTCCAGAATGTAATTTTATGAGAAATTTGGAACGTTTGAAACTGAGCTTGCGTATCTTTGACCAGCTAAAATGATTCAACTTGTTTTTGCCCTGGTAGAGAAAAAGACCCGCATGCGTAACGCCCAAATTGAGAAGGATCCCACCGTTCTCCTGAAATGGAAGCAAATGCTAAAGAATGTTAGGGTAAATGAATAGTTTTCAAGAACAAACGCTGTGTAAATTACCTCCTTGCCCTAATCACCTATATGGTAACGCATTATATACTAAAGTTGAATATATCGAGGTCAAAGTTACTGCGTAATATGCTCAGGAATGCCCATTGTCGAACAAACCAGGCACTTTGGGAATGGGTTTGTGTAAAGTTTAAGTACTTTGTGGCGCCTTGAGAAAGGATATTATACCGAATGCGTTAAACGTAGAAGCTGACTGATAATGATAAAAGTCCAATCGGTAGAAAGTTACCCAAATAGTCCGTCGCTGTGGCAGCTGTTTTAAAGCCTATTTCATTGTACATGAAGTATTACAATGCAAAAAATATGTAATTACCATATTAAAATGTCCTTGGATTGTGTGGAAACAACCCCAACGAAAACGGCATTTACAAATTTAGAAGCAAACGATTTTGTGGAGAGTGACGGCGAATAGGATGGGTCACCCACCTAAGACACTCATAATGTAGCAAAGGTTGGCTTTTCTATTGCGACTATTCCGAAAACGATTTTACGGAGAGGAATTTCGTCAATAGAACTTCAAAGATGCGTTGGTGAAAAAGTTATGCTTTGAGAGTTAAAAGAAGTGCTGACTCGCACAATCAACTGAAGTACACACACGTAAAAACACTAGTTCCTCAATATATATGCACTTATTATTTGTTAACAGCTAAACAATGTGTTAACAGACATCAGGCCTTGTGCAACGCACAATTCATGATAATGTCAGACACATGACTAGTTAAATTAAGCAACGAAAGAGTTTGTGATTATCGAGATGGCTAATCATTTGGATAGCATTTACGAGAGTTCAGCAACATTGAGGAGGCCATGGAGTCATAGTCGAGGGCATGGCGGTAAACGGTACCGACTATAAATTGCGCATCAAAAACACGCTCTGCAGCCTTGAATGAATATTTGCTGGCAAGCAAACAAACAAGTACAACCAAAACTTCATTATGGGACAACGCTCAATTTATTCATTTCCAAAGATATTTGCGCTAGTGTGCATTCACCCTCAAAAAACCTGAAGATTCATTCTGCCTGTGTGGCACGACCAGAATGGTTTTGGTTAGCTCGAGACTAGCCCTACTCGAAAGGCAGTATACAATAATAATGTGCCAACTTGGATGCTAGAGCGTTAATCACTGCAAAGCCAGCAGCCACAATGAACTACGGGGACATTACCCTGGCGGGATGAAGCTTCAAACCATAGAACTCCAGTTTTCTTGCCGCGTCCAAAAGGCGGTAATCCGATTCACCTTCGGACATCCCTCTAAATATTAGAAAAGCAATATCATTCCAAGTCTAAGTGATTAAAATAAACATAAAATAAGCAAAATCCACTTTCTGTAAAAGTAAATGAATGACTTATTGATGTTAAAATATTACGCGTTTGGGGCAAACTTAGGTATAACACATGCAAAATTAATGACCAAATAAATTTCTACGATAAGTGGGTGACGCTTTACTTTTGCGAAGCAGCAAAGTTGAAACACATCCATTACAGCTTGGCCATAAATTTGAGCCCCAAAATACTGCAAAAGCATCCAGTTAGTCATAAAACACCACGTTAAAATTCCAAAATTGCCGCAGAATGGGGTCTCACGCCGTGGAGTTCCCAACGCCAACTAAGGTTAAAGGGATCCCAGAAGCATTGGAGCCTCAACGAGGCAAACCGAATAGTAGGCAATCGTCTAATTATTATGAATTCGATATTTGTTTAGTATGCTGATAGATATAAGGATCCTTTAGTAAATATACAATATTACAAAATGAGGAAATGAATTCACTTTTAATAAGGAACGTTTAAAATTTAAAACTCCACATTTACAGAATGCTATGCTCTTTGTTTTCTAGGTTTTCCAACGAATAAAAAGATGCCATAAAACAAAAGCTGCTCCTCGAAGGTGAAATGTCATTTGAAAGGAAAAGGCTAGGCGGTGCGGCGGTAGATGAATTGTAGTAGAAATGCAAGGCATGCAGTTTTCACCAATTTCAAAAATGGAAGAAAATCTCTAAAAGATCAAAATCTAAGGGGTAATTGGATGGGTGCAGATCCATTCTGAGTTTAAAGGAACATCTTCAAAAAAAACGTATTAATAGCAAGTGCAATCAGTGCAACCAGCAAACACCAAGAGCTTATTTCAGCGAGTAACAGCAAAAAGCCTAGAGGATCAATTACTCTAGGTTACTGTGCAAGTCTACCACTTTGGATATGAAGGCAGGAGAGTACTGCTTGCCCAGTCGTATATTCTCCAAGTAACTTAGTACACGCCTATCTTCTTCCTCCCGGTCCCCCAACTCGGCTGCATCAAAACGGAAAAAAACCATTGGTATTGAGGATACAAATGGAAAAATTACCTCAGGTGCGGTTAGTATACAGTCAGGAACTAAAGCTTTTCAGTTCGTGATTGCTTGGGTAAAAAAGGCAATTTATGGGGGTACTTATGCATTCGAAGTTTTAAATCTATGAGGATCAACAATAACTGACGCTAGGAGGAGTCTAGTTTGGCTAGACTAAAGGAGATTTTGATTCAACATATAAGGAAGATCGCCTGACAAGGATGCACTTGCGTACGCAGATAGAACGCTTCTAGTAGAAAAAGAAAGGATTCCCATTATGAGGAAAAACAATGGATTTTCATATGGGAAAAACAACATGTCTTCAAGTGATCTAACATCGTCACCTACGCTAGAGGGACACCAATGAATTTTTCCGAGTAATTAATGATCGCATACAAGTAAAAATCCTTCGGTTTTACGTTACGAAATTGCATTCAACATTTTATTTTGATTGGAAGAAATATTGTTCAGAAGGTATGAACAAATATTGCAAATCCCTATCTCAAATTAAAGAAAGAATGGTTTTAAATGGATACATGAAGCGTGTCAAAACGGAAAGGTTACAAGTAAACGTTGTTTAAAAACTTAGAGAACAACATAAATATTGTGCGGTGCCAATGACTGGGACAGTTTTAAATGACTTATGCCAAAACCGCTTTTAGGCACACGTCAATATGTGCCGCAGAGGATTTGCCTTTGGGAGACATCCTTCTTTTCTAGTAACAATGATAAACACTTTAGGACTGGCTTGAAAAGAATATTGTTTTGCAAGTTGTATTTGGGACTACAACTGCTCACTCCACAGAACAAACAATTAACAATAATAGAACCAAATTTACGGAGAATGCAAACATTTGTTGGATATTAAGGTTCGAATCCGGTTTTGAGACGGCGAACGTAACCTTAAAGTGCAATTTGGTCTTCTTAAAGGCGAGATGATTGTTTAGTAAGGAGAATCATAAACTTGAGAAATAAACAATTAATGTTAAGTTTTAGGCAATTCGCAGCAACGCTCCCCTATAAGGCTACACATCCTCATGCATTCGTCTTCTCTAATCAGTACTTAGCACAAAACGTCTGTAATCTCGTTGATCTGTTTGAGTACCGAAGACGGTAGAAAAAGCCATTGGAACTAGAACTCGAGACACATACTAAGGTGCCAAAGAAGAAAAAACAGGACTTGAGAACGCCTATACAATCATAAGTAAACGTTCGATACAGGTAAGTTGCAGCCTTGTGGCAACTCAAGAGTCATTTAAAGAAGCAATGTCTGTTTCGAAAGCTCCGATGAGTGTAGAGATCAATGAAATGAGACGATTCAGCGGTTTTATGCTTACCTTGAAGAACGAAAGCCGTTAGAAGTGCAGCAGTATTCTCGCCGCAGTTTAGCTCTCCATCAATTAAATCTTTTTTCACTTGCAGAGCAAATAACCGTCTGTACAGCCAAATGAAAAAGATGCTGATGAATGAACGAAAAGTAAGCTCAAGCGCTTTCTAATAAATGACATAAAGTGGACAATTATTAAGAAGAGCATATCAGATAATTGTGAAAAGTGTAAACATTCGTTTCCAAGGGCAAAGAACGTAATAAAATTAGGCGGAAAAAGATTCGATAGAGGCACCCATATCATGATCAACATTTCTAGCGATCCTTTTCTAGTATCTCCTAGTATTAGCTAAATGTATTTTAACTAAACAAAAGTGGCTGAGAACTATCCTTAGCGGTACGAAAAATGGGACCAAAATTGGAATCAGACAAAGTTGAGTATTTTAACGCAACAACCCATTCAACAAAGTTCAAGCATGACAAAATATAGCTTTGAATTCCGTAAACCTTTAGGCCATATCTTCGGTTGACGTGCTTGACAAATATCCTGACAAAGGTAAAAAAATTAACAAGAATTAAGAATCGCAAAACTCACTAAATAACGGTAAAAATTTTAGATCCAGAAGTTTGGATTGGAAAAAAACTTGAGTGATGAAAGTGTTAACTTGAGTTCATCCCATCTCCTTTCTGTCTCAATCGAATGCAGCTGATTTGATGATATTTTGGACAATTATAGTTTTCCCGCCTTAACGGGAGACTTGACAGTGCTAACATTAAAATCCGATATCAAAAGTCAATGAACTTGATGTAGTTTTTGAGTAGAATCAAGCCAGATAGCAAAAGTTTTCGAAGTATAGTTTTGCGAAACGGTTCAATTATTATGCAACAGCATTTAACTGTCATGAGTTGGACTTCGAAATTCAGATTCAACCCTCGCCTACAACGAGACTAGGATGAAAATAAAAATAAAGGTTATTGCTACAGCTCTTTGTTTAAGCAAACGATGATTCAAGAGACGCGAAGACTGTACCCAAACTGCACAACTGCCAGTCACAGTTGATTTATTTTGCCGAAGACAGTTTTGTAAAACTCGGGTGGTGCTTAGAGAGAATCTATATCTCGTACAAAATTCAAATGGCAAAAAAAACACTAAATTCTTTATAAACCTAAGAGTTGACAAAATCCCTAATGCGGCATAGCAATGGGTTAAATATGGTCCCTTGAGCCTTTGCGAAGATTAAACTTTTCAGTTTTAAATAAAGGGGAAAGTGATTTGCTTTATCCTGCAATGAGAGCATTGGGTTGGGTTCAGAAATACAACAAACAAAGAGACTTTAGTTGCAATAAAAACCAGGCAATGATATAAAACGATAAGCTAAGTACCTTACACACGCGTAACTGTTACGTACCTGGTCAACTTGTTCGTGAGGAGATTAAGATGTGTAGTATAAAACTTCACCTTGAACGAAAATTGAGCTGGCTTTCGAAGCATTTGTGAAACAGGCTTGTAGATAGGCTTAAAATGATCGAGCCAACACTGAAAAATTACATTATGTTGGTTATGAGCGGCAGGGTTGGCGCAAGTCAAACCATAGTAAAAGTATTCATGCAATACTAATCTCGGGCGCAAAGGAGACGAGGCAGTATTTGGCACAATTTAAAAGTGCTAAGTGGCCGATTAAAAGCGTTTAAACGGCGACAATGCTGAAATCATCCATTTGTCAGATGCAATGTTATAGGAAGACACGCATTCAAAATCATTCGTAGGATCTATAAGTTACTTCAATCTTGTCATGCAAAAGCATTTGCAAAAAATACATCACTTAAAATTGTAAGTGCAACCTTGTTCCCCATTGCATCTTCATATTCTAAATCAAAGTAATCGGTGTCTTCCAACTGTATTGATTGAACGACCAAATCAAAAAATTCTTGACCGGGACATCGTGGCTAAAACACAAGAAGACCCTTAGTTTTTTACATAACATAAGAACGAAATGGAATATAAATTCGCGTGCACAAGCTTTGAATATGTGAGACTAAAATATAAACTGCATTAAAGTGACTTACAGATAATATGAAATTTTCCAGACGCCCATCCAGTAACAGGACTCGAACTCTAATTGGCCTCTTTCCAACAGGATGTTTTGGTGAGATAGCAGTTCCACAATGTTCTTGCATGACTACAGGCAAATATTTGTTTGGTTAAACATGAAACTGGGAAGTCTACGGTGCTTTCTCCAAGAATTCAATTAATAATTACAAAAATCTCTGCATAATTCAAGGTAAAACAGCACAAAACTAAGCAGCACTAGCGTGTAAACCTAGTTTATTGCAAGAACAATTGTGTCCACAGTTAAGTAAAACGATGAGAAAATGAAAAGAGACCAGAGACTGATCAGTGTCATGAATGTGTCAATTTTTATACTTTTCCGAATTCATTTGAGAAGACCACGATTTACAAATTAATGTCATGTAAAAAAGAAGAGCGAAAAGAAGAAGTGCTGTGGCAATTACCTTGAATTAAAAAGTCACTTTTTAAAGTACAGTTATTTGAAAAATTCAAACAATGTTTTAATTATATTATGATACGTCATGGAGGAGTTTTATAAATACAACAAATCAAAATCAAAATCATTCTTACGAATGTTAATGCTACAGAATAACGCTTAATCTATTGAAGCGGGTCTAACAAAAGAGGAAATTTTACAAAAATATTAATTATGACTAATAATTAATTCATCGAATGGTATAATGGTGTGTAATTTCGCCTTTTTAGACGTTGATTACACTAAATCTAGTGCACACTTTCCCCAGTGTCCCTGCAATTCACTTTCAACGCCCCAGGATTCCTCCTTGTATAGGGGGTGTATTACTTGTATTTATATAGCCTCCTTTATGACTAACGGCTAACCTTGGAGCTTGCTGTGTTCTTGTGTGTGCGAGCTAGCCTTTCATGTAGTGCAATAGCCCAACAACTTTATACTTCTTCAACTCGATGCCTTCCTTCTACCTAGTGGGGAAAATAAAAACTTAAAACCTCTTGTTCCTGCTCGTAAATTTAATATATGCTAGTTCGTTTAAGTGTACTTTGATAGGTGAGCGGCCGGACCCAATTGGGTACGTGAATCACGCGCGTGAATCCGGCGAGTAGTCTCTCTCCAACTAATATCTCCTACTCGTCTCATCTACATCCCACTCCCCACCCTGCCTAATAACAATGCCTAATAAATCGTCTGCAACCAACCGTCTCTTGAAGTCTGAAGATAAGGGACCAGATGGTAGACAGGCAGCTCTTACAATAAAATCATAGGTCACATCCCGTGCGCCCTGAGATTTCTCACTGGGTAGAAACTGGGATCGCGTTGGGCAAAACTTGACTTTCTCGAAGTCCAGCCCACGCGTATCGAAGCAGCCGCCAGACATCATGCGGCCGCCTAACCAAAGCGCTGTCACCAAAAGTGATGTTCCCCACCTCACCTGCCACATTTTTCGTCTCAATCTTTGTAAGAGGGACATTACCTGATGGTGATGTGTTTGGCCTTATTAAAGAGGCACAAGTACAGAAGGGAAAGACTACGGTAAATGGGTATCTGCGTTAGTTTAAGGAAAGGTACTTGCCTTCCACTATTAGAGCGTTTGAACTGACCTTCTTTCTCCCAAATATTCAATAAATTATGTTATAACTTTACAGCTTATAATGTTGGGCTGAAGCGAAATGAACTGGTGTCATTTTAGTGCTCCAAGACTTCCCGGAAGACGGGAGAAGGTCAGAATTTGCATAGCCAACATTTTTTAGAGCTTAGTCCGGACACTAGCTCACGAGCAATGGGGTCAATGACGGATCGCCCAAGTGGTCCTCTTAGTAAAACATTTTCTAAAGTTCACAGTGGTCAATTTGGTCCCAAAGCAATTGTAGCGCTAGCAGTCCGAATCATTCCTGAAGGCGGAAGAACCAATAAAATCGACATCGCGATCTCATCGATCTAAGTCGAACTCCAGAGGTCAGACTTCGAAGCCAAAATGTTGACTTGGCTGTCTACATATCAGTTTCAAAATTCCACAAAGTAATTGTTTATACTATGATCTCCAATTAGTTATTAAGAATTGAACCAAGATAAACAAATTGCGTGCATGTTTAAAATAGCAATAAAGTAAATACAAAGGCTTTTTATATATTGCACGAAAACAGCAAAACAATCGAAAGTACACTTCGGAAGTGCACATACAGTCAGTTTAAACTATTTGCTCGTGCTGAGAGATACATCAGGAAAGGAGACGGGCTTTCATTAAAAATAAACAGCAGGCATGTTACAATATTATTGAAAATGATAAAAGGAGGAGTAGTAGCATGCACGACCTGGCATATTTGCAGTCTTTTCCTGGTCTGCATTGAGACTCTCGTAGGCTGAGTATGAGTTATTACGTGGCTTTGCAACCATCCCAATTACTCACAGAGCGCGAAACTTTTAACAAAATTTAGTTTCTCCAGTCTAGCATATGTAGTGGTATCAACTCGAAGTATTGAGGAAATTTTGAATCTCCTGCAAAGTTAAAGTCAACGCAGGGCGAACTCCAGTGCATTACGGAAGGCCTAGTCAGCCTTTAGTCCATCTCCACGGTCTAAAACGATATGTTAACTGAGTAGCTATCTGCTTTGGGTTGATCTTAGCATAAAATTATGAAATTAATCACAATGCTCAAATGAAGAAAAGAAGTTGTGAGCCTTGGTGAAACGATGCGATGGGACAATTGGAGGTGGGAAGAGTGATGAGCATGGACGCTCGCATCTGAGGATCTGCAAATTCCTTTTTGACAGCACACATTGAAGTCAACTGTGAGCATTCCATAGACGGAACTTCGTTGGCTTCATTATTGCATTCATTTTCGACAACAAAATCAGGAGGTATGGAGGTCTAATCGACACATTGAAGGGGCAGCACATTGCCATAGCGAAGTGAAGCCTTGTCTCCGTGACGCTAGAGTCCCTTAGAGGTGGAGAAATCGGATCAGGTGAGCAATTTGCCGAACGCAAATGAGTTCGAAAAGAAGAAGTGGAATCCTCTTAGATCAATGTAATGTTATGCATTGCTGAACGTTCTGCTGATAAATACTTTGAAATAGAAACAATGGAATATGACTATCGGAGGATTTGGAAAGGTTGTCCGTGTGAAGTCTACTTCAGTCGAAATAGCATGGCGAGGATACGGCTAGTTGTTCCATTCCGCAATAAGGCAGGCCTATATTTTGATGTGGGGGTGAATCGCTAAAGCTGGGGTTGATTTGGTGGTAGAATTGGTGCTAACTTTGGTGGTAGCAGAGCTGCTTCCGATCACAACTTCTAAGGTGGTGGCTGTGTTTATTGCCTCCCTTTTGGTGTATGCGGTGAAGGTCGGTGTGACGTCTTTGCCGTAATGACTCTAAGAGTTTGTTTATTTCGATTTTGCTTGTGGTGAAGTAAAAATTACCATAACCATGCCGTATTCAATGCATTAATCGCAAAACTACTTATTTTCCTTTAATTTACTTGCGAAGACCCTTCACTCTAATTCATACACAAATATCCCGACACATTAAACACTTTACTCAGCATTTTCCATTAAACAAATTGCAGTTGAATGCTAAACATTGAGTAGTTTTAAAGCGAATAGGTCGGTGTTGTTTACCCGCACGTCTCTTCTGAAATCACAGCATGCACTGTTAAAACGCAGCGGAGGCAATAAAATAAGATCTCATTTAGTGTCTTGATCAAATCCAGGTATTAAGACGAAAGAACAAACAAAAAAGAAACACGTTAAGACGGGCCTGGGTTACTGGCATAGTCTAGAAACTACGACACCCAGTGGAAGCCGAATCGTGGGATCTTGCCTGCTTGTTAATTCAAAGTCAGAATGGGTCAGAGTAGAATGGCAAGAAATTTCTAAAACTTTTCTGCCATTTATATGCTCAGAACATTTACCTGAGGTGATTGATAACACCAATTAACGAGCTGCTATGCATAGTTTGTAGCATCACAAACAATTACACATTTGTCTGTTCTGATTTATAACTGTTCAAGGGAGATACTGGCCTGCTTGTTTCTGCCTTGCATCGCTGTGCCGTCCGGCTGGATAGTTTTAGCCCGACTTGAAACCACCTCCCAATGTTGTGGCGTCAATTCTATTGCCCCTTCAGACTCCCACGTTGTTTGCGTCGTTGTTCAGTAGCAAAATCGCTGTTAACTCACTGCTTCCACCACTGTGGTGGAAATTTTACAGGCAACATCAGGTAATCCGTAAAGTTTACCACTCCATCGAGAATGTTCCTCTCCGTAGGTCTCGGAGTCATCTCTGTTTCTGAAGGAATTTCCTCCCCCTAAAAATGGTATTTGACAATATGTATAATTCTTCACCTATACACGTCTTTCTTACAGTTTACGACTTTAATTCACCTTTCTGTAGTCGGTTCATGGCTTTTCTGTATTTATGCAATTTCGTGAGGTGAAGGAGCTTGAGATGCAGATATCTGCCTTACCTTATTTCGTCATTCCAGTCTGGGTACCAGTTATTTCGTCAAATCTCAATGCCATTTGTCATAGTGTCCCATGACCCGATCCGCTAAGTGCATTTTGATTGACGATGCTTCCCTCCCTCCATCTATTTCATTCGCATTGCAGGGTCTCCCTTTCGTCGACGTTTAAGTGGAGGACAGAAAAGAAGAAGGTACACTTCTCAGAAGCAGCCGAACGTAAGACGAAATTGGTTTTATTTGTTAGGAAAGAATGATAACGAGCTGATACGATCATTCAGTGAGAGTAAATAATTTTCTGAAAAATTTCATTGCCTTAATTTACTGTGGCTCCTCAGATGCGCGAAATCAAGGCAGTTTCGATGCATGCTTTGGGTGTCTCGAGACTCCCTCCTGACGCCCTGCCGAAATTAGGCACCAGTATGAGACCTAATAGCCCTTTAATTAGAAACTTTTCTTTGGTGAACGGGAAGTTAAAGCCATTAAGTAAGCAATTAAGTAGAACGGAAGCTTACTTTCCCCGTTACAGTCGGTTACCTTCAAAGACAAAGGAAAAGGGCTGAAGACAAAACAGTTGACAAGACCAAACGTGAAACCGCGTGTCCGTCGAAATGCTGGAAGTGATGCGCATGGGAAATAGGCTCAAGTCTTACCAACACCAGAACCATCCCTCACGGCATGGAAAATCCACGTTAATTTGATGCAGCTTTGGTGCCGATAAACCTAAACTAAGGAACATGCTGACTTTTAAACACCTTGAGGTACCTCTTAAGTTGCACTAATAGACTTGTCAATTTGCCAAGTAGTTTACAGTTTTTCGTAATTACTTATAATCAGTTCATGTGCTTGTACATTTGCTCAATGCTAGGCCGCTCCCCGCAAAGATGCCTCGTTGTGATGTTTGAGCAGTGGAGTACAAGGGCTTTGAAACTACTCCCTACACGATGCGTTGAAAGCCTGACATTGTATATCCGTCAATGCACTATAACAACTTTTGTTGTTAAAGCGTCTCGAAACACAAAATTACTGCTCGCGATCAGACACATTAATCCTACCGGCCACTCATCCTGATTTTGCGTATTGAGGGCTTGGTTTTACTCAACGATCGAAGTGTCTATGTTAATTCACGGTGAGACTTGAATAAAAGGCCAAATTCGCTAACCATTTCCAGCAATCAAGTTGTCACTTGATGAGCAAAAAGAGTGTTTGTGCTTGTGGTCGTAAACACTTCTCAATGGGTTCGTTGCGGGTATCTCCAAGCAGCACTGATTTGAGAGCAACATGACAGAGAGGAGCAGACGCGGAAGTTTGCCTCGTGAAGTTATTTAAATCTGCTCCTTTCTGTTTGGCTCTGCCCTTAAGCCAGTGAGGGAATGCGATAGTCAGCACACTTCCCAACCCTCACAACAACCCCCAATCGAGGCAAAATTCCAGTGGTGTCAGATTTGCATGGAGGAACCAGCGGTGTTGCCGCCACACTGATTGACTGCCCTGTGAACGTTTTTTACTGCCAAACCGATCACGCAGGTGTTTACTAACTTCTCGCCCAATCCAGATTTTGCGCCGAGTTGCTAAGTTTGACCTCTTCCCTACGTCAGCAATACACATTCTGCCTTAATGGGATGTTTTCTTCCGTCTCCGGAGGCTCTTAGAATCTGCACTTTTTTCTCCATTCGCTCGAATGTGGCGGACCTTGTAGAAATCAAATTCCTTTAATATTATGTTCCGTGGGGTAAACGAAGATATTTAAATCACAGCTTCTACAGTTAACTCGACCATTATAAGTGTGTTTTCACAATCAGCGATAGAGGTACACGCTGGCCACGACACTACTCGTCTCTCATTATAGTTCGCATGTGCAATCAAATCACTGAAGACGACGATGTGATGATTGAGTCTTTGTTTAACTCTCTATTTCGTTTACCTAGGCGCTAAGCTATAAGGCAACTGTAGTTGCGGTGAGTAGGATGTTAATGAGTCCCCAAAACTCCTCTCCCCTCTGGCAAACAACACATACCCAGCTTTAATTTTTGCCTTATTCTGGCTTCAAGGTGGACTCGTGTAGGCGGACTTCCAGTCGTGACTAACTGCCTTACTATCAATTTGTGCCTAAGTAAAGCAGCCTGCTTTGAAACTGCGAATTTTACAATAGTGGAACCCTGCATTTACAGCTTATCTACAATTCCAACACAATTTGTAGGGAATGACATTGCAAATTAATCTTAAACATCTAAATGGCTTCTTATTGAACAAGATGACAAACAACTTGTCCCCTGTACTTTGAGTAAATACAATGCACTCTAACTTTCTGCCGTATTTTTCATCGTTATGCCTTCCAGAGGCAAAATTATGCCTTTGAAGGGTTCAGAGACATTTTTATGGAAGAAGGAAGGTCTAACACTCGGACAAAACGTGTATCGTTATGGATACAATGGTGCACTGCTCAAATCCAATCAGCGTCGGTTGGCGAGAGTGACTGGTTGCTTATGTACGATCCCTTTGTTCGACCACTCTCATTCCAATACAAACTTGGGCATGGCGGAACAGGGGTGGGTCAAATGATTCACCTCTCCCTGAGGTGATTTACTCCATTGACCAGTTTAACCCTGTAAGCATACACTCTTTATTTCCCTTTCAAATTTCTGCACAGAGAGAAACAAACAAGCAAGGTATTGACTAATCGCAAATCCTATATTGAGCATCCGCGCCGACACTCCCCGTTGCCAACATTTCCTATCCAGTTTGTACTGTACTAAAAACACTCACTAGTTAATGTCCTATGGTTGCGGAATTCCCATAAGATAGTGAAGGCCAGTGACTGCAACAGCACTGCAATTCTAATAGGTCTGACTTTTTGTGCTGTTGGAGAACCGTAATGGAGGACGGAAATGGGTCACACTCAAGCAGATTACGTATTGTTGAAATTCTGAAGAAATTGGAGGAATCACTTACAAAACAATTCTTTCAGCAAAAATGAAAATTGTACAACCAACACACCACATTAAGAACAATAGTGGTACAACTCTGATCAAAACCAACCTTTAAAATGTCCATGGCAGTGTAACTTTATAACGATCGCTGTTTGTTGCATCACCTGAATTCGCATTCCATGGTGGCGGTTACAAACTAGACTGACATGTCCAAGAGTTAAAGCTAGTTTGGCAGATTTGCTCTCATGCAGCACTTCACAAACAGGCCCACCAATATGGCCCTGAGTGAATGCGGCGACACAAAGACATACTTCAGATGCACTTAAGACCTGACTGCACGATACTTGCAAAATAACCTTCGCGGCAACTCATTGTTGTTGTTATTTATATTTTGCTTACGAGAAATTGTAGGTTAGTGGAGGTTCTGGCCGCATTGCCGTAGTCTGACAAATTGAGATTTGCCCATCCAAAAAGCAATGCCATTCCATTTACGGAGGTACAACGTAGTTTTCAAACAGTGATTCCTTACTACATGGACGGTCAGGTTTCCGATGCATCATGTGCATTCGTTCTGATTACAAGATTCTTACTTGCTCCAGTCACAGGCAAAAGCGAGCGATTTGAAAAATCGCCTAGTTCTTACACTTGAATGAAAGAGCTCAGCCGCCACAACCACCCTCCATCCCGATAACGGCTAACAGCTAACTGGAGGCAAAAGCTGTCTCTCCCTTGCAGTCTGCCTATGCGAATTTTCGGTAATTCTGCTCCAACTGTTAACATGCTAGTGGATTAGATGTGACTGGAAAAAAAATTAAAATAAATGGCGTGAATTTACCGTTCGTTTAGCCTGGGATAAAACGCAAACCTTGATGTGCTTAATCTATCTGTCAGACAGCCAGCACATTGTGAAATAAAGGCATACAATCAAAACATTTATCATAGATTGCCACTAAAAAAGAGACTTTATTAGAATCCGACAAATAATAATGCGTAAGTGGGAAGACAAGCCGACTACTTTCGAGTAAATGGATTGGAAAAAATGCTGATGAAATGCATGCAGAGCAGGAAAGCAGATTGTCTGATCAGTATCGCTTTTATTTCTTCTTTCACTCCTGAGCCGTTTTGGTGAAAAAGGAGAGCCCATGAGCGGGAACCAGTTTGATATTTTCTGCTGGTCCACTGTCATCGTGTTTCAACTCTACTCCGCGCTGCCCTTCCACCGGTGAACATTCGCCAACACTATCGCTGCTCACCAAAAGATGTTCTACCATTTGATGACCATTCGATGATCGGAATTTGTGCGAAGGCGCATAGAGGCAGAGAATTGTGACCACGTAGGCGTTCCACATGCCGTAGACGCCTGTAATAAATGCTGATGTATATTCAATACGATGGCTGCCCCACTTCCATCGCTCCTCGTTTGCCTAAAGGAAGGCATACCAATGAAACGACAGAGCAAATGAATGACGCCGAATCAGAGCACAAGGCTTACCCAGTGATTGACACAGCAGCGCACTTATTATTGCTGGTGTACGTGACACCTTGGGATTAAACACGGATTCATGCAACACAGTTATGCATAATCCATAACAGTGTCAATAAGTGTGCTCTCTCTAAAATCCCTGTTGTTCGCAACCCTTAAGCAATGTCACAACCTACTATGCCTTCCGTGAAAGTTGAAAAGAACGATCAGAGGTTTGTAAATTAGGCATGAGTTCATGAAACTGCACAAATGAAGCCCCTCTGGCATTAACAACGAGACTACCCATTCTTAGACGAATTTACTCTTGAATTGTCTGTACCTCTCACCTTCCATGTTTTGCACAATGATAGCCTACTATAGGATTCGAAATGATTTGGAGAGAGGTGAAGTAGGTCGGAGTAAAGGTCCACCTTGGAATGTGAACCAGCCTTTCCTACGAATCTAGCAAGCATTGCTGCTATGAAAGACCCATGAGACGTGTACGAGAATACACTGGATTCGAAAAAGTCGCTCATATACTGAAATTCTCAGACACACAGAGCAGTGCACATAAGAACCTAGAAAATGCCTTATAAGATGAGGTAAACTGGACACAAAAAACAACTTCACCACCTCCGACATGACCTTTAGATTTTGTTACGCCCATTCCAGTGGTTAACTTCGCAGCCATTTTATTCGCACGAGCGATTTTTGGACGGTGATGGCGGTAGGTACCAAGCCGGTAGACTTTTTCTGGTCATCAAGAGAATAAAGGTTGATAGTACCTCCGATAGCTTTAGATGTTAGCAACAAACACAAGGAGAATCAAATAAGCTAACTGTATAAGAAAACCAACCTGACTGAAGATGTAAAAAATAACGGTGAGGGCAGCGCAGAGAACGGTATAAATGAGAAGAGCTGTGAAGCGATAGATGAGCCCACTGTAGTAGACTCGCTGATTAGCTTGCAAGGAGGGAAGTAGACGACGTTTCGTGAAAATTTGCCAAAGTGCCTGGCAGATCAGCGCAGCGAGGTAGAGGAAGTAAGCAGCGGCACACAATCCACCCAAAATAACGCTTGAGTAGCCTAGTTTCGCTGCTACGGGATGCGACCAAATGCTAAGGAGAGAGGGAGCAGCCAGTATGAAAATTTTGTGGTTACGCACTACTTTGCTTGGTAAAATGACTAAATATTTTAGAATGCTGCCCCAAATTATGCTTTTTTAGCAAAGCAAGCACCCGTGATATAAGTGACCAAGGCAATGCACAAGAAGATCCAACCAGCTAAATGCATGTAAATGCAAACTGACTCAAAAACCTATCTGTTTAACTACTTCATGTTGTGCATCAGTGTAGCGTTATTTGGTTTTACCAAAGTATACAGATAACCTTGATGTAAAATGCGCTAAAGTAAGCTTAAGCTACTTAAAGAAAACGAAATAGACAAACAGTTTCTGAAATCCGCAAGAATTTCAGACCAAGGCTGAGAACGGCTGCTTAAACAGAGTTTCAACTTCGATAAAACTAACGTCCAACAAATTAACTCAAACAGGTATGATTGGATTCAAAAAGGGCGACATTCGCAGGCGGTTCAACTATTTTTACCACAACTGAGAACGGTACGGACGAAGAAGACTGATCTACTTCACCTGTAAAATGGATTATGTAGTTGGACTCCACGTTCAGCTAGTTCAAATATACTCATTGCCGAGCAACAGCCACCAACAAGCAGCAATTTCGGCCAGTAATACACAGAAAGGCCAAATCGTGTCGGATGGCGGTGACCGTAGGTTGAATCCATCAGATGCTCGCCTGTAAAGACCAGCCAGAAGCAGGCTAAGGTTGCGTAGAACGCGCCTTGACGAATGTCAGAAAGTACAAGCCAAAAGGAGACATCAAACCTACGAAAGAAGCGGATTCGATCAGCCACTACCACGGGGAAACTGAGCTTATAACATAGACCTGCAGTAATGCAGGTAAGTAGGTTTTATTTTTTAAAAATAGTCATAAAAATTTAGACCAGTTGTAGGCATAACAATTTGCACGGTCGATCAAAATGATCTAGCAGCGGAACACGTAATTGTGAGAAAAGAGAAAAAGACTTACTTAAGGGACAACCACTCAACAGGACAATCAAAAATGCAGAGGACCAAACCGAGGGCAAAGATTGTGCGCTCCATTAGTGTAGGCGAGCGGTCGAGCTCAAGAACACGGCGCCAAAAGAATACGACCGTACACAACGCAATCGGGAACAGAAAAGTTTTCAAAGCGAACCACACCTAGTAAGGGAAGATAATCTGAGAATGATCCTGGTAACAAGACGAGCGACCAACCTCTAAAACCTATTTTCATGTCAATAATAAAATTATAAAAGCCATGAAATGCACCTTTTTCCGCGACAAACGTCTTATGACTTCGCAAAACACGAGCATTACCACCAGGATGTGTAGCATGAAAGGAAAGACCGCCTTAAACTCTCAAGAGGTGGCTCAAGTCATTTTGCCCTCAGCCAACATCGGTTTGGTGGGGGAATTGTAGCTACTGGTGAGTCACCAAGTGTGCAAACAATCACCAGGACGTTTGCCGTAGCTCTGAAATGTGCGCATTTCAGCAGACATAGGAAACGACTTCCAAGCGTTCCGACGAGTTCGGTTTTTCCTACAGTGTAGTGAGTTATGACGCCGACGAATTAGGAGGAGGAGCAATTATAGGTATGAGGTAGTAATATTCGTGTTTCAACAAATTTTAAGCACTAGTAGTTTTATTAAAGACGTAGACAGAGGAAAGTTTGCAGCGTGCTAGATTCCGTAGGCCCGCTCGCCTGAACACAACGCTCAACCCAAATAGGTGCAAAATACTTTTTTGCACGATTCAACCAGCGTAGCAGAGAGTGACCAACTCATTGGTAACGTTATTTTGCTTCAGCAACCTTATTAGTATACACGCACAGGAATCCATCGAAAAAACTAACTAACTAACTTTTAGATTTACAACTCACTGAAGATTTAGAGCTTTTCAAACCCTTAGCTATAAGAGTGTCCTCGGAAAAATTCAGGAATGAAAGTAAATCAAAGGTCTCAGTGCTTTATTCAAAACATCTCAAAAAGAACACATCTTCAGAAGTAAGGTCAGTATATACCCTTAACGTGATTGCTTTGTTCGGCATCGCGACCATAAACGCTTGTTGAAAGCAAGGCACAGTTTACAACAGCATTTAAATAGCTTAATGACCCAAAATTCTACCTCTAAGCTGCACAATGATCACGCTAACAGATCAATTATCGATCCTATGAAGAGTAACAATAAATGAATGACTTATAAAACTGACCATTGTGAAGCCGCCGTTTTGATGGATTTCTACCATCCAAACATCTTGAAGAACACCAATTCCTTGGTTTATTCCTTTGACAGGATCGTGAGGAATCCGGATATTGACTAGGTAGTTTTGATGGTGGCAGCTGCCCAAAGTGAAAAGGGGCATCACTTCGCAATCATAAAACCCGAAATCCTCATTGGATTTATGCCCTGCCTCACTCGCGGCACTCTTTTCAAGACTGCAGAAAAGTGGGCGTATCTCTTGGGAGCGCGCTATCTCCTTCCAAGCCTCTGGCGGATCACCGTCATTGCGATAGCCCAGCCTTACGTCAAACGTCAACCACGCATCTGACTTAACCTGTTAAAAGAGCACCGCCTAATCATCATAAGAACTGTGGGCAAATATAATCGACCATCTGAAATGCATACCTCTATGTCATACTTCCAAGCGATTTCGAGCCAAAGTACGGCGATTACTTGCTGAAACCAACGTGTCATCTTGAGATCAACCCCCGACCTAGGATGCGGAAATTGGGCAACGAAAACAATATTTTCGGCAGTTATATTCATTTCATCCAAGGGTCCATCAACAACATTTTTGCAAGTATAATTCGAGAGCTGTGGTCTTAAGAAGAACCATTTGTTAGCGAACGTTTCTGGAGTACTTTCGTTATCAATACATTTTGACAAAAGAATCTGTTCGCTTGAATGCGGCGCTGGTGAGATAAGACCACCGATGAGAAAGAATGCAGTTTGTGCAAGTAAAATGACGACGCCGAACGCTATTAGCTTCTTCGAATTAAGTGTTTCCAGAATGACGCCAACCATGCCCTAGGACAAAGATGAGAATAATCATGAATGCCACATTCAATTTGATCTAATTATGATTAATATACAAGAAAAAATAATTCGAAATCCCAGATACGCTTGGAGATCAAACAATTTCTAAAGAATACACGACTTATAACCTCATTATCTGGTGTTTGTGGAAACTATTAAGGGTGAAAAAAACAGCTCGAAGACAAAAAGAATAATCGAAAACCCACTCTTCAGCACTCGAAGCGATACCAACCCCAGAAACGGACACTTCTGAAACGACCTCCAAGCCGCTTATTCAAGCCAGCGTAACTCGAACTTGCCCGGTTATTGGACTATCGTTGACCCCACTACTATTGGTTGACCGAGCATATCTGTCCATTTAGCATGTAGATAATTGGTGCACTAGGATCACCGGCGCGATAGAGGGCAGAAAACATCATCTAAGCTTCACACGTAAAATACTAGCGTCGCACGAATAGCTAAGCGAGACAAGAATCATTTGAATCCGTTTACAAGGCTGAATTAGGCAGGCTGTTTGCATCATATACTTTTCCTTAGTTTTTAAGAAGCAAGGGATACAGTTACCTAAAGAATTAAATTCACATCACCTAAAGTTTAATTTAAGTTCCTGTTTTCAGTCCATCAATTTGCTTGTATTGTTGGCATTTTTTAAGGATCTAATACGCTTTTTTGAATTTTACTCATTTTTGATAATATATGGATGGAAAAATAAGTTTCGCACAAAATACGGCCCTAACTGTAGGTCTTTATTGACTTGGTACTTGTTGGAATGTGTTTGATATTTAGCGGATGTATAGGCACACAGTACAAGGTGTTGGATATTGAATTTACAACTTTCTCTTCAAAGTACAGTAGTGGGGCTTTCCGCTTTTGCAGGCTAGGTTGTTGGCTGTTTGATACATTCGACCCCGGTGATCATACTTGGATTAAGAGGCATATATTTGTTTCGGTTATGGTGTTTTGTGGAGTCTCCATCTGGTGCATATTTCCTCTCTTATTTGATGTTTGGTCTTTCCCTTATGGGACGTGGGAAAGCTACATTTTCTTTTCTTTGTTGTCCTCGAGTTTCTGCTGTTTTGATGCTTACTGGCTGCTGTTGTTTTATCAGCCTTTAGGTTGACGAAATGAAGATTTTTTTGCTTAGGTCTACGCATCAGGTTACGCAACATTTGTATATTCAGGTCCATTCAGTTTTACGCATTTCTTTTTAGAGTTGGAACAATCTGGAGTTTTGAAAGACTAAGCTACATCTGAAAACATGGTTCGCCTCAATTTCGCTTTATACCCGGTTTAGACACAATCATCATATCTGATGTCCTTTATTCATGGACTCCTTGAAAAGTTGGTTGTATCCATTTTTACCGCTGCATATGTAGTAGCAGCAAGGAGGTGCGCGAAAGGAAACGAAGGCTACTGGAACGCGACTATACTGAAACGGAGGAAGTACTGAATGTGTACTTGAACGGTACTTGCTGTGTTTGCTGGCCTTCTTTTTCCTTCAAATTATTCTAAGTTACCATGCCTACTTTTCCTGTTTAGAAAAGTATGATGAGGTTACGCAGATCCTGAACATATATCGCGACGTTTCAGAGGACCTTCAAAGTACGCTTGGATTTCTGTGGCTTTATTTTTTATTTTGTAGAAAATCGTAGGGCAGTTCAAAAAATGAAACGTGATATTGGTCAATGCAAATGTCTGTTAAGTTTTAACAGAGAAGAACTACGGCGTCTTTGGTTGGAGTTAGTTGAGCAACGGCGCTCTCTTGAGCTTATTGAAGTGCTCGATCGTGTAAAAAGCGCACCTGAGGTCTTGAAAAATTTAATCGCAGCTAAAGCTTGGCCCGAAGCTACCGAATACTTGCTTAAAATGACCGAAATAATGACCAAGGAGGTGGAACATGTGCCGGCTTTGGATACCGTGAAGGCTGAGCTGTCTGCCAAGAAGAAGGTTGTCATTTTGAAAATTCACTTATCACTTTTGCCACACTATTTGTATTCGCTTATTTGTTCCACTTTTAAAATAGCCCAGTTTTTCTACTATAGCATCTAAAAGATCTGTAGTATACTGTTCGCTGCTAAATAGCTAGTGTCTTTCTGTCGAATTGTGAATTGGAAGTAACTTCATCCGGTGGTTATGCGTGCACGCAAGTTTTGGGTGGTTGCAATTGAATCCACTAGAAAACTATTCTGTTTAGTTCGGAGGACTTTTACTGTCCTATTCTTTTTCTTTTAGATTCTGACTGATGAAATGCGTTCAACTCTTTTTTTCCTCGTGTTTAATCAGCCGATAGCTTTAGCGATCAGCGATAGGAATAACCGTTACAATACGGGTGTAGGAATGCAGTATTCACGACCGTGAGTATTTTGATCTAAGTGCCTATTCAAATTGGCTCTGTGGTTATAGCCAAAGGTTGACTGACTTCATTCAACTGTTTCTAACCTTTTTAATATTTTGTGGGTTTTCTGACCCCGACTGTTTTTCGAAAATACCAGCGATAGGGACATTTGGAGACATTTGTTTTCTGCAACTTAGCTTCAGGTGCTAAGTTTAAGTGTGTGATTTTGGGATGAAATGAACTTTACTTGTTCCAGTATGACATCACACATCGCGGATAATTTGTCTGATTTCTGCTCGTCTCGTCGGGGAAGCCAGTTAGTCGATGCTGTCTCGGCCCTCTGTGGTCTTCCACTCTCTGATTGGCGCTCCCTTTCATCCGACCCACCGGAAGTCGATTCAAGTCTCTTCAGGGATCCCCTGGCAGTGGCCGGAAGCCTTCTTTCTAAGCACCTAGGTAGTGATTCCCTTGCCTCGTCGAAGGAAGCTAAAAATAGAACGATGCACCATCCTTATGGAGCCAATCGAACCCGTGATTTCACGGATCGCATGATAACTGACAAAGGGCAGTGGGCGGAGAACATAGTCGCATTAACTCATTGTCTGCACCGGTTACAAAAGCTGTCCCAGGTTAGTTTTTCTTCCAATAACTGATGTTTTTGCCTGCCCTCGTAAAAATAATCGTACGCATATTTTTATCTGATTTCACCAGAATGGTGAATCAACGATTGAAAGGCTTGATTGCTTGGCACCTTTCACTCGCATTGAAAGACTTTGGAATACAAACCGTAAAAGGTCCATGGTTCTCTCAACCTTTGCGGTCACAGTTTTTCATGATGCCTTCAAATTTTAATAGACGATATTTTGTTTAAAAATGAACTTTTAAAGGAAGCGCGACGCATCCAGTTAGATCACTCAGCTTAACAGCTTCTCGTGGCGATTTCAAATTGAAAATCATTGCAAAGAATTTGACAGGTGAAGCCATCGCTGCAATCATTTTGCTCTGAAGGCTACTAAAGCCTATCGCCTTAAACTACCATAAAGCTTTATTGCACATTGTATTCCGTTCGGTGCATTAAGTTCTCGGAACCTGGTCTATTTGGATTCGCTATTTACTTAGCTAACTTCTTTTAAATTCCAAAACAAGAGACGATAGCGCTGCACTTAATCTCATTCGGTGAGGAATTTCGTGTGCGCACTATGATCAAGGGCGTTTTAGTTATTGCTGGTTGCGTTGGTCAAACTCACTTTTTGCAATTTCTGTCGAATAGCACAGTGTTTACGTATTTGCAAAAGACCACTCTAGATTTGTATATGGATGTTTTTCGGCAGCTAATAGGTCTCTTGACGATTACAAATTTCAATTCAACTGGATTGTTTTCTTTTCATGATAACTGCTCTAAAGTATACGCAAGGGGAAGTAGGGTGTCATGGTGTTTTCCTACAGCTCCACTTGCTTCTTTCTTCGAACCAAATCTTCGCACATGGCTTCGGTTTGTACATTATGACTCATTTATTCATCCTCTTTATTGGTGGAGGGCTGTTTATAGTGAAAGATATTTGCTAATTGCATGGGAGGGACTAACAGTGCTCAATATTCGAAATAGTAGATTTTTTGTGAGTAAGACCTTGTTAGCCTCACAACGTCTCCCTATCGTCTTTTGAACAGGCTTTCTCTTCGTGGCGTCGCAAGACACAGAACGATTTTTCGGGAATCCCTACTTCAAAATCCACCCAGAATAACAATGAAATATTTGTGCCAGGATCTGGATTGATTGCAGAGATTCATAATTCCATAACTCTTCCAGCTGTTGCGGAGATCGAACGCACGCAAGTTCTTTGCCTGGCTTTTAACCCATCGTGTAAAATATCATACGGTTCGTAATTGATGAGTGGTAGACGTTCTTTGCCATGTCCTTTTGAGTGGCTAGCAACTTAGCATGCTACTGAATTAAAATTTTGGTTTGGAATGTGATTACGTATGGGTTTGGGCACATTTGCATTTGTGGGCGTTTTTCTACCATGTTTAACTAACCACGTCAATGAACTGATGGATCATCGTGGGAACTTACCGCTTGATCCAGTTGTTTTAATAACAGCTACTGGTCATCCATTCTCCTAAACGTACCCATTCATCGGTCACTTTTTTCGGTTTCAGTTCCGCCACACAGGGGGAAACAGCTCCATCTTCCACCCTAGCCGACCCAACTTATTTGGTTGAGCTGTTGGAATTACTCTTTCCTGCTCTTTGCATGCACTTCAATGCCTTTATGCTGGTCTTAAAAACAACGAGGAAAATTAAAGAGGTTCGTGATTACTTGTCTATTTCCGCTTTCATCCTTTACGCAGGGGCCTGATGTTCTGAATTTAAGAACATGAGCAGCTTTTAAGGCATGTATACGGATTCAATATCGTTTCGTTTCCTTTGCCATTTTAGCAAAATCCTGATGTTTCCTTCCAATTTTCGGATGTACTTTCGGAGGAACACATTTGGGAGTACATTCAAATAGAAGTGAGTATCAGTCCACGTGAAATTTAAGCAGATCGGTTAATGAGGTTCCATTATAAAATGGTGCTTTATGTGAATGTGATAAAGGTATAAGACCCCTGGCAATTGGTGGTTACTTTTTTGGTGGAATTTATTGTTGGATGCAAAAGGTACTGGATGTACGTGTGTACTGGTGGCCGGAACATTGGAACTTCAGGAAGGTCACTTTGTGCACACATTTATGAATGATTCTGACCTCATCGTGAGCACTAGTATTTTTAAGGTTGGCCTCCATGTGGCACTGTTCTGTAAGGTGTACTTAGCGCCAATGTATAACGTAAACGTTCTAAAATTTTTTGTAAATTAAAGTTTTGGCCTGGAACCTTCGGCACTTTGAAATTGAACTTTTTTGGATTCGTAAATATCTGCAACATCTTTAAACTTCATGGATTAAAAGTAACACCTTCCTATATCACCGTATTAGCTCGCTCTTCTCATGCTTACTGGCCAATTTTGTACGTATGCAGGTTCAAACTGTTCTCTCCGCTCATCTATCAAACCAGAAACCTTTAAATAATCCTGCGCTTCCAATGACTGACAATCGCAGTTCTTCAGCATCAGTAGCAGCGGTGTCTACTTTCAATGCGAGCAAGTTGGATCTAAATGCGTTAATGGGTAAACGAAAGGGGGCTCTCCCTGCCTTCCTCTCAGGCGTCACCGGCGATTCAAGTGGTTCATCAAACGCGCATCACAGTGGACTAAATGATGGATTTTCGGCATTCAACAATGGCGAATCCTTTTTTAGTTTCTCTAAAACGGCTCACAGTCTGAGTTTAAACAGTTACCTTCGTGAAAACCACATCAGCATACCTTCTGCAAGTTTACATCTTACTAATTTTTTAGTCAACAGCGATAGTGTGCTGAGTATTAATTCTAACCTGAGTAAGAAAAGTTATTTGGAGGAACAGTGTTTTGTAACAACTATGATTCAATTCAATTACAAAAGGAGCACTGTTTAACAGAACTCAAGCGACGATTTTCTTTTGGGTCCCTTGGTAGGACTGTTGTGGTTTTTTATTCTTTTTAACTTCCACTCAACATAGGGTCGTTTATCAGATGATTCAATTAGTACAAAACCATTGACTATGGAGGATGGTGGTGGAGTGCAGGGGGAAACGATTTCGTCCTACCCAGTCGTCTGTCATCCCTCAGCTGGAAATGTGAAGAGTATCTACTCCTTGGTGCTCGCTTTCGCGCGCCATATTGAAACGCAGCCTGTGTCGTCGCAAGGCCTGGTTCATCGAGCCCTCAGCAACGATGGAGATGGGACAACTCTGGTCACCACGGCTAACGAACGACGTCCACCTCCGGCCGTGCCTTTGCGGGAAAATAAGAACACTACAGGTCCCACCTTTATTGTTCAGGGTCTCAGGGGCGCTATCTTTGCTATGGGAGCACAGAAAATGTTACCAAAGAGGTACATAAAGCTTTGGTTTGGATACTCTAGACGTCAAAACAACTTTATATTTAAGGAGGCGCAAAAGTGTGCCATGGAAGTGAAATAGATAGCAAGAAATATTGCTTGCTGGGACATTTTAAAAGAATTCGCAAGTGACATCCATCATTCCGATTCGCGAAATTTCTGATTTCTTCCGTTGTGTTCTCTGTTTTTCAAAACAATCGGTTGTGCAAATATGAAACGAAATCCTAGTTCATTAATATGTCAGATCTTACCAACGTTGAATTCCAGCACGCATTTACCGGGTGAATTGTACTTCACATTACCGAAATGAGTTATTAACATTGGTGTTAATGATCATTGTTGAAGAGAACACCCGAGAATTAAATGACTCTCCACTTTCGAAACTGTTCTGGTTCGGTGTTTTTAGCGCTCAAGTTGCATATCATTTGATGATTTGTTGGGGCAGATTACATTTACAACGAATATCGAAGTGCCATCGATCCTTTATATGGCCTTGCATGATTATTAAGCTTCACATTTTGCGTAACAAGTGTCGATATCCTCTTTATGTGGTACTGGTTTCGTCCATTTGCTGTAAGTTAGCAGTTAGTTTTTGTATGGACTGCTCATTACTCTTGCTTTTCTTTGTACTGACTCATTTCAGTGAAATGAAGTCGTGTGACAACTTGGCGGGTGATGCGTATGTTTTTTTTGTGCTGAGCATGACTGCTCTATGCCTACCATCCGGTTGCATGAGCCCAACTTGGATGCTTTGGACGCTAGCAATTTAGTCAATTAAATAGTGCCGTTGCCGTAATTGAATGAGGCCATTTTTAATTTGTAGGCTTACGATTCGGTGCCAGCTGCGGGTGTTTTTGCTCAGCTTCATCGATCGCCTTTATTTACCAAACGCGGAAGTGGAACTGCGTCAACCGATTGTGCTCGCAGTCTCGAGTAAGGTCTTCTTCTTCTCCATTAAGTCAATATGGTTTTCTCTCTTATGGCATCTGCACCGACTAAGGGACGAGGAGCGATTTGTTCCTACTTAATCAGACTATTTTGCTCCAGGCCCAGATGCATTGACGTCCACCGTTTCTCAACATATACAGCGAGAGCTGGGCCTCCAACGTCCCATTCTCTCTGTAAGCTCGCGCAATTTCATTCTGCTTTATTGGTGTGATATGCATACACATTGACCATGGAAGCAAAAAAGCGACTGGGCGCGCGATTTGCTCAGCGTCAAGTCGCCTCATCCTTTCATTTTTGTTATCACATTTCAATTTCATTTATTTCTATTTCGGTCAAAAGGATGGGTTTGTTAGCTTTTTTTCAGATAATCAAGCTAACCACCATGTAATTACTTTTAATCGGTATTTTTAGATGGCGATCTTCAACTATAAAATTACTTTTTCTCGATACTTTACACACCTTTATTTGATAATCGGTGTTTTATAAATAGCACCTTTGAGTAATAATTGCTCTTTACAAAAGCAATGCTTCATCACTCTAGGTTGCCTACCTGACGAATCATGCCCTTGGGGAAAGCAAAGGCATGGCCATATCTCTTCCTGATTATGCCGCAAACTGCGCAAAAATAGGCCTCTCTGTCCTTGAGACCTTCCTCACCTGGGCTTCATCAGTCTATAAAAGTCTGTTCTTCCTTTTTTGACGTTTGTTGGTTTTCCTTTACTTAACGAGGAGTATAATTTAAAAAGTGTTATATGATTGTCTTGCCCATATTGTTGACTTCATGTTGCGTCCGTTAGATTCTGACAAATGCTTTTATTGAACTTTTACCGTTTTTGATTATTATTGAATTAATTTGGCAATTTCCGTAATTCCTTTTTTAGGTATAAGTGTCTCGGAAGCCAATGGAACAACGATTCCCAGTGCAGAATGGGCACGAGACAATGATCTTAGCAGGTTTTGGACGTGAGTTCGCTTCTAGGTTCACAGTCACCCACTGGTGGTCGTTACTAGAATCTCAGAGTGTCACATGGCATACGAAACTACCGAATACTAAATAGGCCATCGTTTTTGAGTTGCCATACCACATACCACTGCTTTGCACTTCTCAAAAAAAGTATTCTGCGTGGATCATTTTTAAGGTAAAAAGGTTGAACAGTAGCTAGTTTTTCTAGCTTTGTTTAGCTTTTAGCCACATTTGTCTCTTATGTCCAACGTTGCTATATTTCCTAATTAGTCGACAGTCGAATGATTGCCTCGGCATTTAGAACAAATATTCTTGTTTCCGATGCCTTGGTGGCTGATTCTGCCAACTTGAGTATTTTATTCATTCGCATTCACATTGATTAATTTCGCAGAAATTTCCCTGTTTGGCAACGTATGATGGCGGCAGATGCCTTTGCGACTGTCAACACAGTGCACAATGTTGGAAACCCTCACGATCCTCAGCTCGGCATTGGAGTGAACAACAACAGGTCAACAATTTTTGGCGATCCTTGCCATCCTTCTACCGCTGGTTCGAGTCTCAGTTCGGCGGCAGCCATTGTGTTGGGTCTCTCTAACCTTGGGATCAACGGGCGCACCGACTCGACATTCGCAGGAGGAGCTAGTCTGCAAGCCATCCCTTTCGCCAATTCTGTGGGGCAGAGCAGTGGTGTGGAGGATGATCAGGCTGATGGGGGTGGCAATGGTGCTGCTGTAAGCAATGGAGGAATTTCGAAGCAGGAGGACATTGTACGTCCATTTTTATGAATATTGACTTCTAAGGTGTAGTAGGTGGTGATTTTAATGGTAGCGCAGTATTTTTAGTTAACTCTGTAAATCTACCGCTATAGACTTGCCCACTACCGTTTTCTTGGCTAATTTTAGCTCCTCCATGAACGGGAGGCAACTCGTCTGGCAGTGAAAGAGATGGATAACTTGCTTCACATCATTGGTGACGAAGTCGGCTCAAGCACTGATTTTTGTCTACCCACTGCCGGTATGCTGACCATTAAGAGCATGGGACGTCTACGCGAATCGGTGGTATGCTCGTGTGGCGTGTGCATTTTCTGAAACCACAAAAACATGTAAAATGGTGTCTTTGGCGGCTTTTGATTGTGTTCACTTTTGCGGTTTTACTGCGTTCATTTTGCTCTAGCAATTTTTTTTGACAGAATAACTTCTGTTGGTCTTCTCCTAACAGTATTCTTGATCTATTGTGAGAAGACGAGTCGCCTAGCCTTAAGTCTTTACGTGGTTCTTGCATCATAGCGACTTCACGATCAATTCGATTGCCGTGTTCATCTGTTGCTATGAGAAAATAGGTCTTGGATCGCTGGTAGTAAAAAGAGATAAAATTGTTGGTTTTCAAGCACTGGTTGGAGCGGTGTGTGCAGAACTGGCTAGCATGGCTCGAGGGTAATGTGTTGGACCTTGACATGGCACCGTTCACCAAAGCTGCTGAGGAGCTCACTTCCCTCTCCGACGCTACCCTTCTCACGGTTTACCTCGACGTGCGTGTGCAGGCCTACAACCTTTTTGGCAATCTTCCTCGAACGGCTAACTTCTGGTGCCCTGTGGACGAAGTAGACGTAGACCCCGAAGTTACTCGCTGTCTTATTTACTGGGATCAACTGCAGGAGGTTTTGATTCATTCATTCTGTCCTCATGAAATCAGGCACGCATTAGAAGTATCATTTTTTAAACATTTGTTGCAATTGGGCTGATTTCGTGGGTGCTTAACAAATTAATTGTAACTCGCATTCAACTTCTTTTCAGATTCATTTTTGATGGGCTCGGAGATTTCATATCGCAAATATTTCTTCGTCTTATTCCCCAAATTACACGAATGAATGTGAACGGAAATCGAAAAATGTGCCGAAATATCTACAAGTTACAACAGGCTTTGGCTTTATTGACTGAAAATCATGAATCTGATTTGATTCGAGTTAAGCAGCTCTACGAGCTATTCTATTTAAATCCTGAGGTTCGTTTTAGCTTATCTGCATCCTACCATTCAATACATTACCTTTCTTCACCTTTGTTCCAATTTTTCGCATTTAAAATTTCTTCGTGTTTTTCAGGCTGTGGTGAACAGAGTAATCGAGCAGGGAGTTGCATTTGAGGTTGGAGTTTACCAAAACCTTCTTAGACTCTACCAGCGGAGTCATCCATCGCACGATCACAGTCGAACCGATGACAGTATTACCAAACTCGCGCAGATTATTCGAGCCTGAGACTTGTGGCAGCCTCTTCCATAAAGCAGGTCTATCTCATTACTTCTTTTTTGCCATTCTCTGATCTGACACCTTGATTGACTACCCATTTCCTTCTGTATCGACTTATGCTTAATAAACTTCCTTTTGACATCCGACTTCTGTGCGCTTAAATGTCTGCAATTTTTGTCTCTTCTTCGTATGCATTTTGTTTTATGGTGTACAGTTAATTCCAAAGTTATAGCTTACCAAAAAAGTTAGAAGTAATTCCTCTTCCGGTTGAGTTTCTCTTCTCGGTTGTGGCATTGGGTGATGTAAGTGCCAAATTTTAAAGGTAATTCTGAAGACACATTGGCAGTCGAGAGGTATATACATTCGTAAATTTTTTCGTTGTGCTTCCCTGCTGGGCGGCCTATGTAGGCTGGTTGTGACAGGTGGTGCTACTTTCACCTGGACTAGGGCCGAGGTGTCACAGGGCGTGTGAGGCCTGAAAAAGTTAGCCGGTTTTGATTAATCTGGTCACTCTTGAAGTCTGGGGGCAATCTGAGTCTACGTTGGTCATGTGTGCACTCCAAGTTATGAGTAGCCACAATGGTTTGCATTTGTATGTCAGCTTTAGGGATCATTTTAGCTTTTCAGCCCTGTAACATAGTTCAGCTTTCCAAGTTGGGAGAGAGTTGGGGTGGAACTGCAACTCGATTAATTTGTTTTGCTTGAGGCACTATACTATACTTTGCTTTCCTCCCATAGAGAATGGATGTAGACCTATTCAACACGAAAACAAGGGAACTATGCCTTGACAGAAGACGCGTATTTAAAGGCACCTCACTAGAGCAGCTGTATAATAGGTGAATTTTATAAAATATATACGTTCATTCTGTTATGCTTAAAAGGTGGCATTTTTGGTGAGTTTTTTTGTTTACTTGTGTAACGAAACTAAGATGTTTCTACTAATATCTCAAGATTAGCCAACTTACTTTGACCCTTTGAATTCAATGCAGAAACTGTTAGGCCTTCGTATCCTCATCCTGAACTCTGAAATGTTAGCCTTTGTGAGTTCAACTAATAAGTAGACTTCGATTTCGAAACAAATACTTGCAAAGTTTTTGGTCCATTTAGGTACCTCAATCTCAGAGCACTGCTACCTTTCCGTGAGTCAGATCATTGACCATCTTTCAACGAGTTTTTTTCGTCTTCTCTTTGGCCTTTACTTCCACTTTTCAAGGTCCTGGATGCTGTTCTGACATCTGTCCTGGATGCTATCGAAGTTTGTCCTGTGTGGATCGTATTTGCCGGGTCAAAATACTTAACCAAAAGCGAGGTAAAACACCAGCCGACCAGATTAGGGAGGTGTGCAATTTCATATTTCGTCTTCCCTATTTCCTCAATCTTAGACTTTTGCTTGTCGATTTTGCCGAGTGAGAACAAGCAAGAGGCTCGTTATATCTAAGTCCATCCCTATTCCGTAGGTTCATATTATTCTACTACCAATTTCAGCTTACGTAGGAGTCGCAAACCGAGTGCACCATCAGAAATTTTAGGTTTGTCGCCTCTCTCCGCTGTTAGGTGAGTTTGTGATTGCCTTTCACATACCAATTTGCATTTACTACTAGTGCTGGAAAGTTGCGAAAGAGGAAAAGAAAGAGAAAGGAGTTAATGGAGGAGGTGCGCCTTCAGCAGCCCATCGCCAAGAAAGCAAAGAACAATAAATCCTCCTTAAACGACTTTTTGAACCTAATCTCTTGATGCGCATTGGCTTACAAAAGTAAAAACTGCTTTCCTCTGCCAACATTCCTGTTTTGATTGTGATTTTCTCCACTTCTGATAATGCTTGATTATGTATTAAAGAATACGCTTTCATGCATTCTATTTCAGGTTAAATGGAGGAGAAAACGGTGAGTGAACCATATAACGTCTAAGCACTTCCAGTTCGTGTTTTTACCCTCGTTTCAAGGTTGCCGGTATCAGTCCTCGGCACAACTAGTTTTTGCTACTGCAAATTTTTTTTTCTTTACATAGTACTTCGCGCAAATAGACTAGTCCATTGTAGCTTGTCTTTGAGTTTTAATAAAGACGACTTCTACTGCCGCAGTTGCCCAGCGTGTCAATTATTAAATCGTTGACAATGCAGTTCGTTCGCATTTAAAGTTGCTTGATAATTGGCACGACTTTTTGCAAACTCAGAACAAACAAGACCTTCGCGAACGGATGAAGTTGCTGTTGGCAAGCCTTCCCCCTAGTTTACGGTTGAAATATTCCGAACTTCTCATACAGTCGGTACGTTACTGTCTGGTGTAAACAACAATGTGTAATTGCCGTTGATGCCTTAGTAGGCGCTGACACACGAGTTTTACAAAGCTGCAAAAGGTGTCTCCATATATGTGAGCTTCTCCACTGAGCCGGACACGAGCAAACTAATTCTTGCCGCTCTGGAGGAGGGCAAAGTTGTGGTCGTGCCTCAAATCATTACTGAGAAGCGAGGACGCAACTATGAATTGAGCACTCGTTTGGGACTTATGCGCATGCGACGACTGTATAATCTGGATCAAATCCTTTCCTGGCCCCCCAACAAATTCGGCGTTAGGGAACCCCCTCAACCTTTGCATGATGTAGACCAAGACGATGCTATCACTCACTGTAGGTTTTTTCCTAACTGCATACCTGTTTGGAAATTATTTCAAACAGCTTCATGATTTTGAATTGGGCAGTAGATCTATGCAACTGTGTGGTTCTTTCTCTACCACATTTTTACCTCCTAATGGCTCTAGGCATCCTGGTATCGTCGGCTATTTGCCTTGCCTCCACTTTAAAGTACTGATAGATTCCCAAGGTAGCGTTACCTTCCTTTACCGTAGCGCCCAACTGCAGCGTTGAGAATGTTACGTCAACAATCACCCAACTGTATCTGTTCTTTCTACTAGTCGTGGATCTGTTCGTTGTGCCCGGTCTGGCATTCACCATGAGGGGCGAACGGTTGGGACGTGGAAAGGGCTTCTACGACCGCTATTTAACCGGAATGCGGAAGTTTTACTTAGAGGCACACCCTAATCGACCACCCCCTTACACCATGGCGTTAGCATTCCCCGAGCAGATCGTGGATAGGATTTGCGTAGAAGAACATGATTTTATTATTGATGCGGTTGTTTCTATCTAAGTAAACACTGATATTGACAAAGTTTGCTTGTTGAACAAATTTTGTGGTAACCTTTTGAAGTGTTTTTTTCTGAAGCGGTATTCGCAATGATAATGTTCTGACGTTCGGGAAGGACGATGGTGACGCAGCTGTCTGCGGTGAAATAGGTAAATGTTTGCTTTCTAAAGTTTATCTTCGTATTCTGCCTTCACTGAAAAGCAGGCACAGAAATTTTGAGTACGTGAATGTTCCTTATCCATTACACGATTAGGGCTTTAAAATTTGGGTGCAACATGAAGGCAAATTGGAATTGCAGGGTGAAGCAAACTGGCTGAGCTAACCCTCCATTTAAAAATGCCACTGTTTCCACTCCGTATGAAGTACTTTTTGCGTGGGTTTGATGGCGTTTATAAATTTGTGCTAAGAGTCTTGTTGGATCGATCTCAGTGAGGTCAAGATTATCTGCATTGTTCCTATTTTTTTAAGCTTGATATTGAATGCTTGAAATAAAGCACTGAAATGGATGCTGCGACTTATTTTTGGAGTTCTGCTACCGTTCCATTGGCATCAAAGCTCCCTTTATTTGCTTTTCCAAGGCACCTTCAAAATTAGAATATTCTTTCTAAAAATGATTTTACCAACCATGGAGCTCCTCTTGGGATCCAGCTCTTCTCTTGTTAGTTCTCGTGGCTATATTGGTGTCCTTTGAAGACTAGAAAGGCAAATATGCAGATAATTTCCATTTCTTCCATTTCCTAGTCCAATATCACCAATTTACCTGTTTCTATTAGTATACTTAATAATGCAGGGATGCACGGAAAGCAAACCATGAGCGTTGCCAGTTATCGAATCCATGTATCTCACACAGTAGGGCACTGTGGAAGGATAGGATACACACGAGGGAATTTTCAGGATGCCCTCTTTTTTTGATGAAAGCTTCTTTTCCTTGGGGCCGCTAGCATGGTTCCCGGCCCATACTGCTTCGATGAAGTCTAGAATGGTTTAGAGTCCATTATTCTTGTTCTACGGTCATTCCACGGACAGAGGTTCAAATCGCTGCAACTAAACTATCATCCAGTTTAACAGAGTTAAGAGCACAAACATGTTACTATATGTTCTCGCTTTTGAGCATAGTTTTTAGCATTCCTCACCAATTGTCAGCATTGACTATCGCAAAGTGAAGGGAGTAGCATACTTCATGCATCAAGTTATGGTTAAAGAATTCAAATGTTGCCTAAATTCGGAGCATTGAACATCCCACCTCTGAATCTCTGATAATATGCACACTAGATTGTTTTGCATAAATGCGGTTGGATTTATAGATGCAGCGCCCAGTTACCTTATTTGAGGTGGCCGGGCAATCTTAATCACCACTGTAGCGTCCTGAGACTTCCCATATTGTGGAAGAAGGCAGTAAGTGAGGCTGGATACATGTATTCCGAAGAGGACAGAGCAAATGGGCCTGAGCATGGCTCGAAGGCCAGCCCACGAGTACAAGGGTCAGACAAACCCTAAAGTGACGGCCAAACGTCAGGTGGCCACATAAATAAAGCATTTCGATCACAACCACGCATTTAAGGCATCACTATCGGCGGACTCCCACGCGATCGATACTTTAGAAGTCTGTCCCTTGCTGGCTGTTCTGCGAGAGAGTTCAGAAAGAAGAGGGTCATTCCTATCCTGAAGTGAATAAATTTTCTTTGCAAGCGCAGAGTTCGAATCGGTCTCCGATATACCGCACACCAGACACGTTTTCGACTGCTCATGCATTAGTCATGCAGCAATTAGTTTATTGCGACGGCTGTGTGGTATGGAACATGCATAACAAACAGGATTATAAAATTTCGATAGTCCAACATTAATTATCATTACCTAACTAAACACATCATGGAATGAGGAAGTTCTGATTCTGTCTTTTGTCCAAAATCAGCATCAAACATGTAAATTTTCCGTAAATCTGTGGTCTAAAGCACCTTAAAGAGAACTAACTGTAGCACATCTTTCCTCCTCTCTTCGTCAATGACTTCAGACTTCCTAGAAGAAAGAGTGATTAATGGGAATTCCGAGGACATCGTTGCGTAGATGAAAACAGACGATGAAACATGTTGTTAGCTCTGAGGAGAGCTAGTACCGCATTTACACGGCCCTCGGATGGAGCACGTATTTCGCTGCCTCAAAAATATTTTTGGCAAGAGATAAGTTACGCCAACACTTAATAGGGTATTTCAGGTTTGGATACATTAGGAAGGATTTATCTAATCATTTTAATTAAGCCAAAATAGCTATGAATGCTCAAACAATTGCAAAAAATTGCAACTTAGAGTAGATACGTTAGCATCAAATTTTCTATTTGCCAAAGGACATCTTTTGACACTTTCTAATTGTTTGCGCTGGTATTTTTGAGAGGCGGGACACATGATTTACTCTATCCATAATGGCAAAGGTTCCGGCGTCGGATTTAGGGGGCGACCTTGTTGAGGTTCAATATCTGCTTCGAGAGCGATATAAGCATATACTTGACCTATCTGATGATGACAAAAGTCGTCTTTTTGCGCTTTCTGAAAAGTTTAAGACAGCCACCGATTCTGATGATCCACTCCTTCTTAAGAGGACTATATCTGATCACATTACCAAAAATCTACCTGCGATGGTGTTGCTGAAGCTTCCCACTCTTCCTCTACCTAGCCGTGAGGAGATCTACGTTCATAGATTCATGGATAGCTGTGCATTCAAGTCCCTCATTAGCTGTTTTGGAGGTAACTTGTTAGCACAATTTTTTATCTTTAGGACTTGTGTTGGGGGGTGTTTTTGGATTATTCACTGCGAGCGTTGATCCTCTAAGCACTGTTACTGGAACAGAAGTAGTGTCAGTAAAAACTGTGGCAAAGGAGATGTACGCTCGCGCTTTGTCTCACGGGAAAAATTTTGCAGTTATCGGTGCTCTCTTTGCTGGTACTGAGTGTGGACTAGAGAGTGTAAGCTATATTTATTATAATTCCATCAGTATCGAGGGCGGTCTGACCTGTTCAATAGTACCGTTACAGGAGCCCTCGTTGGTGGATCCATTGGTTTGAGAGCAGGCTTGAACGCTGGAGTGGCTGGTGCTGTGGGGTTTGCATGCTTTTCTACTATCGTCGATTATTACTTCAGACATGGTGTATGATTGTTTATTTTCGTAATAAAAGGTATTTTGCTATGGGGTCTTTTGTACCGCTTGCTAACTGGTTCCCTTGTTCAATCATTGTTTTGTATTAAGATGTTCTACCGGGAGCGTGATGGAGGTCGATCGAAGGTTAAGCACTGGCATATCAGCAATTCGCCTTCCAGGAAGATAAGTAAACGTACTGCTAATGACTTGATCTCTCACAAACACAGGAAGCGGTCAAAGTCATCAAGCTCATCGGATTCGGAGATTTCTCTTCCACCGGAAGAAATTCAAAAGCTCAAGGAAATGGTGCGCCAGAGGAAGGTCAGTTTTTCCGTCTTAAAGCTTTTTAAATGGTCTCTCGGCGAGACTTTTTGCTAGGATGTCTTACTTACTGCCTATTAAGATTGATTTTGTTTATTTCCTAATTTTTGTGCAACTTTGCGACGCTGTTGAGTCGCCGATGTTGTTAAGGCATTTATTTCGAATGATTTCATTTCGTGGATCGCTTTAAGGCAATTATGAAAGAACTGGAAACCCCAGAAGAAAAACGCGCTCGTCGAGTGGCGAAGAAAGAACGTAAGGAGCGCCGTCGTCGGGAAAAGCTTGGTTGGGGCAAGGACTACCTCGGTTACACAAATGAAGATAATCCATTTGGTGATCGGCACCTATCAGAGACATTCGTTTGGCGCAAAAAGATTGATGATAAAGGTCTTTCTCATCTCGATAGTACACGACTTCAAACGCTGCAAGCACAGAAGATGGAGGAAAATAGACGGGAGCTGGAGAATGTTCGCCGGCGACGGCTTGAGAGAGAAAGAGAGAAGGAAGAGAGGGAAAAGGAGTTGGAAATGCTTCAGCGCGAAAGAGAGGCTGAGTATTACAAGTCCTGGGGGCAACAGGAAGATACATTTCATCTGGAACAGGCAAAGCTGCGGTCACGTATCAGAATCGCTGATGGTCGTGCAAAGCCAATTGATTTGCTTTCGAAATATATAGCCGATCAGGATGAGGGGTCGCAGAATATTTCCAACGGTGGTGACATATCCAGCGCAATCGAGGTGATGGAACCAACGCAGTTTTTGGTCGGCCTGAGCATCGATGATCTGGAAGATTTGCTGGTCGACATAAAGGTGGTTTTTTTAGCTTTTTTCCCATTTGATTTGAGACTGGCTTTTCAATTCATAAAAAAATCTTGTGGTATGTTAAACTAGCCTTCCTTTCTGGACATATTCCGTCTGTAGGTCGCTACTTCCTGCCATTGTTATAGATTTTGTCGGGGAATATTGCTTCCGAGTTTGTTATTATCGAGGGTTCCTGATAAAACGATTCTGCTTTTTGAAGTTCCTCGAATAAAGTTTTGAATTGAATCTGTTTTGAGCCCTGAAGATTATTTTTTTGTTTTGAAATATAATTTTAAGGTTGCTGGCAGACTGTCTGAATTTTAGACACTGCGAGTCAATCACAAGTGTTTCCGAGCCGATCAGTTAGTTCTTAGTACGTTTTTTTTAAAAGTGACCTCCTATCAAGTCACTGTCATTGAGTTGTAAAAGACGTACTCGTATTTCCACCCTGATTTAGATTGTTTATATGGAGCTTGAGAAGGGTCAAAACGTGGAGTACTGGCGAGACATGACGGTGATAGTGGAAGACGAACTGCGACGGTTAAGGCAAGACGAGGATGTAGATGGAGGCGGAGGAAGACACAATTCGGTTAGCATTAGCAACTCTGTTCTAAAGTCAGTTGCTGACACACTCAAGTGCAAAACCTACGCTCAGTTGGCCGCCCTTGAGCGACAGGTATACATTTTTGCCCATTTCGTTCATTACTTTTTTCTGATGTCCTTATTTTCCCAATCACTTTAATATCCGTCCTGATGCTTTTTTGTCGGTATATACGCTCTTATGTGTCCATCCAGATTCAACCCAAGCTGCATGGTGGTGAGGGCGTGGACGTTGGGTACTGGGAGACACTATCGCAGTTCGTGGCTGCTCAGATGGCTCGAACACGTCTTCGTGAGAGGCATCAGGACCATCTTCGCCGAAAACTTGCTTTTCTCCAGCAAAATCAAGGAATCTCCTGTTCGGATAACGATTCCAATCCCATCTTTCCCAGTGGTTCAGGATCTACGTACAATATGGTTGAGCGGATTCGGGAATTGCAACAACAAGCTGCCTTCAAAGTACAAAGGGATGAGTTGGAGCAGTCGGAGGAGGACAGGAAGGGGTCAGAGGAGCCTCTGACTTTAGCAAGTCAGGAAGAAGTTGAGTCCACTTCGGGACCTTCTGCGGCACAATTGGAAGCTGCTTCAAATCAACAGGATCCATACGATTCTACTCTTTATTCGCCCGTTCTTTTGGATCAGTCAGATGTAGAGATCGACGCCGTGTTATATGACGCACAAGACGATCGCGCCAAGTTGGAGTATCAGGTTCGCCGCGCACTTTACTGGGCTTACTGAGTACATTCCTTTTGCCTAGTCTGGTTCTGGTTCTGGTCCTTATGCGCTTCACCTCTGCCCTTGGGCGTTGAGATGACCTGCTTTCTACTGTACCATGACCAAAAGCTAGCCTCTGTTGCTTAGTCTTGTATTTTCACTTATTACCACTAGAACGCGGTATTTTGCGTTCCAATTTATTTCCAGAATTATTGTGAATTAACCAAACATCCTCACTGATTTCATGGTTTTGCCCATCGTTTGCTACTGACTTGGTTTTTGTGGAGCATGCGTATTACTTAATTACGTTGATATCACCTCTACTTCTAACAGAGGAAGGATGTGATGCACACTGGAGCGCTGCGTAAGACTGCTGAGGAAGAACTAATGAAGCGAGCTCGCGAGGGCATGGAGGAGGGGGATGCGGAATTCAGCGTCCAGGTAGGCCACTTCGCATACTTTTATCTCATTTTAGGTCATATTTAAATTGTACTGTGTGGTATCGTTCCTTGCAAGGTTGTGCTCGTTCCTCCTTTTCCGTGTTAAAATTCGGTTGGTTATTGACCCCTTGAATGGGGACTTGTTATTTTAACTTGGAGCACTACTTGATGCATTTATCGAACCGAGTTGGTTGTTACTCTAGACACCATTTAACATTCATTTAGGCACCACTAGAGGATCAGTCGTTTCTCTGGTCAGATAAGTATCGTCCACGTAAACCGCGATTCTTCAATCGTGTGCACACTGGTTTCGTGTGGAACAAGTATAATCAAACTCACTACGATCTGGACAACCCCCCACCAAAAGTGGTCCAGGGCTACAAGTTCAATATCTTCTACCCCGATCTGATCGATATGACCAAGACGCCCACGTACACGAGAACGCCCTGTGAGGGTGAGCCCGACTTTGAGATACTTCGCTTTATCGCTGGCCCACCTTATGAGGATATCGCCTTTAAAATTGTCAGCCGTGAGTGGGAGTACTCCTATAAGCATGGATTCCGGTGTCAATTTCACAACACTATCTTCCAACTCTGGTTCCATTTCAAACGCTTCCGATACCGTCGATAAGTTGACACCAACGCCTTCAAAACTGTATAAAACCCTCCACTCCTCAAAATACCCCTGGCATGTAATTTGTTCCGTCCAAACGACACTACTTGAATCTAATTATACACTTACAAGACTTTTAGATTTGGTGTGATAGCTATTCACAAATTGACCTGTTCAGGCAAATACAACAGTTAGTCTGGAAACATGATTGTAAATATCCCTAGTGCTGACACTAAGGTGTGATCGCGATTTCAAAGGCTTACAACTGTCTTTCAATACCCAACCCACAGTTTTAAAGAACCACGCCTAATTGGTAGATATTACAAATTGACAACAACTTAGCGCTGGAGATTTATACTCAATACAAAATTAGAGCTATATGACAAAGGAAAGACTGGGTAAAAGTTGACTTAATTGAGGTTTCGGTAATCTAGGTCTCGCATTGTATTAAGACGAACGTGGAAGGGCACGGTTGGGCAGCTCATTAGTGGCGTCGTGGATTTTCGAAGCATATCTGGAGGAACGTAGTTTGGTGGTGTGGAGGCATTGTCTTGAATGGCACCTGAGAGTAGAACTGCTCCACTCATTTCTTTCCACAACTTTTCCACCCAAGTGTCAATTTCTTTACTGGTATTCTGATTCTCCGTCCACGTGACACTTGGGGACAAAATTTCTTCAAAAGTTACATCCAACTCACTAAGGATGGCATGCGTCAATGAATTTAAGGAGGTGGATATGTTCACGAGAGTTCCAAGATCTCTGTGCAAGCCCAAATCAACAGGAAGGGACTCCTCACTGCTTATCTCCTCCAATTCTTGCAGATGTTGGATAGAGCAGCAATGAATGAGACCACTGTCAAGTGGATGAGCCTCGGAATTGAAAATATAGCCCATACCACCTGTACAATAGTCATCGGCATCTCCAGCTTGGAACGTGTCAGCCGAAGATAGGGGGGTACGATGTAAGAAGTTGTCCTCATCGAATAAAAGGTACAGATATTTTACAGTCTCCGATAGGAAGAAAGTTTCCATTCTGTTCTCTTTGGTGTGCGTCTGGACATCATGAATCTAAGAGGTTGTGAAGAAATAAGTTACAAGACGACATGCAAGGGTTGAAAGGTTGACGTTCAGCTAATCTTAAAAAAAGCATATAAAATCACCGTAGCAAATCCACACGGTGTCTTCGCATCTCTCTCGATGGACGTCAGAACATTAACACCCATTTCTAGCAAGTAAGGGTCTTTTGTGGCGAGGTACAGATGTAATACTGACTCGATAAACTCTAAAAAGAAAGCTATTTAATTACCACTTCTAAGTCATTAAAGGAAAGAAGATGAAACGGAACCCAAAAAAGCGGCAAAAATGAGATAAAATACCAGGGCGAAGAGGATAGACGCTCTGTCTACCAATCGGTTTGTTGGACGGGACATCAAACATTTCAGGCAAAAATCCATATCTTCTCCAGACTGAGTGGTAAGTAATTAGCAATTCCTTTGCCTCCTCAATATCACCTGCCATGGCCTACATAAGAAGAATGCCCAAAGTGAAGCAATTGATCTGGTCGGAAACTACCATCCAAAATGTGGCTCACCAATACGCCAGGCCAAAACGATTCCAAGCTTTGGTAAACAGCGCTGGTTACAGATCCTGCATCCATGGTGGCCATGACATGCCAACCCCCGAATTTCAGATATTTCTTGATTGCGCTACGATATTCTGCGAAAAAAATGTAAACAAACATTTACATTCTGCGTTCACAGCTAGCAGCGGAATCACGGTCAAAAACGTACCACGAAACATTGCATCAAGTTCAGGGAGGCGAAAGAGTATGGACCCCTTAAGGAGGTATTCAAAATATGAATCCACACCAGAACCAATGGTGGCCTCCTTCCCCACCCATGTACCAGTGCGCACGTTGATATGGTTTCCCACAAGTCCCAATGAAGACCTAAATGTCCACAGGGCACGTAGAGCCTTCATTGCTGCTTGTTCATAACGAGGATCACCTGAACCAAAGAGACGTTATTGAAGCGTTCATGAAAATTCTAAGACTAGGCCGGAAGTGTGGATTACCAGTTAATCTCGAAAGAGCACCAAATTCAAGAATCAGTGTACCAACTGTCGCAACACAAGTAACAGGAGTTTCGTTCGGAGGAACTCCACCAAGAGCTAAGTTAATGGTACCATATGGCATCCCAGTGGGGGTGTTGAAAGCAGGAAGGAGTTTGCTTGCAAAACGCTCGGCTAGAGAAAGCAACCTGCCATGACAGGGCCAACCAGGTTCCAGATCCATTCCAGCCCTTTTAGCAAGCAAATGCGCCGCAAGGAGCCCTCCAACCACTTCACTTGCTAAGTTAATATACAAAGGACTTGCCTCGTATGTTCGTTTCAAAAACTGAGATGTTTACATTTCGGTTGGTGTCAACGTTGTTTAAAATGAGGTTCGCAGCACGTCTGAACTCAGAATTGTTGCCTAACACAACCAAAGTATCGAGTGAATCAATCAGAGTGAGGGAAAATCCACCCCAAGTGTCATGACCATCGCAAGAAATCGGACGCAGTTCATCATAGGGATATGCATGACGCATATAGTTATCATAACTGTGATAGAATATATCTTTTACTCGTTGTTTAAGGAATTGAAGGTTGAACCTCTCATTCTCAATAGAAAGCTGAACAAGCAAGAAAATTATGCCGAAAACAACCCATCCAGCACGCAGTCCGCGAGGACACATACTAGGTGACTATGTGGGTCGTAAGGAATGGGCTGAATTACTGCTGTCAATAAATAACGAGGAGTAAGAATGTAGTCTCAGTCGATTTGACCGAATTCCTTAAATAATAAAAAGATCATTCATTGTCCCAACCGAATTAATAGACCTCGGTCTTACATGTGTGATATCGACGCCTTTGTCAAGGAAGCTTTTAGATGCCTTCCACTAAAAACACCTTATTTTTAATTAAACGCAATGAAGTTGCAAATTTAATAACATAAGCAGATATCACGATACTGAGAATCACCGTACGTGATCGAAAGTCCCAAGCTAGCCTCGCGTTTTATTCTTTCGGGGTGCAACCATGACAGGCTGTAATTGCTAACAGGATGCATGTCCAAACACCCGTCACCTCGAAATTGATCAGACGTCCCTCACTGCATGAACCAATGACGCCAATCTTACCACCTTTTCCGATTACGTGTACCCTTGTAACCAAATAACCTTTGCCACTTGGAGCAGTCTCTAGACCTCGGCAGCAGTCCCAGTACCTTTCTTTTTACAGATTGTGCCCACTTAATCCAACAGGGCATCTTATCTTCAGGGAAGCCTCAAAGCACGGTATAAGCACCGCAATCTTATTACACATACATTTAACATAACATGGCTTGCCCACACGTGATCATTTTAGTATAAATGGTATTGTCGTTCAAAAGGTAACAGAAAGATTCACAAAATAGACAAGTTAATTGAACCAGAAAGAGTTCAAATAGGTCTTAAAGTGATCGGAGGAGGAGCATTCACTTTGAATAAATAATCCCAGAATCCCAACAAACTACCCCACTTTTAACAAAGTGGGGATTTCTTCGCCTCTTTCATTCCGCTGCAACTCCAAGATGTTTACTCCATAAATCTGCTTACCCTTCAAGCACTCCAAGTTCTAGAAATATACAAAATGTCGCACCATTTTAAGCCGATATAGACACAACGAATGAAGCACGATAATTTCCTATTTAAATCTCGAAAGTTACCTCTCCTCTTAGGCTGACCAGCGGAGAAATCTCTATGACATCCTGAGCGTCATCGGTAAATACAGCGCCAGCCGCCTTGGCCCACGATGCATGCATGTCAAGAATGGATTTACGACATGTCTTTGGGCAGTCTTTTTGCGCCTCAGGACCGTTCTTTAGGGGCGAGAACTCGGTTGCTCGATCAACCTCCCAAATGAAGAAGCGCCTGATGATTATAAGAAAAAATGACTTCAGAAATATTGCCCTAAATCTTCTATGCAATTTACGAGGAGATTCAGATAGCCACGAATTGCTCCACTGATGAAAGCAGGTCTCGCCGGCCTTAGTATTTCAATAATGAGGCTTTAAAATGATTGCAGCTAAGCCAACTGATAATAAGTACTTGCAAAGTTAAAGCACGACGACTTTTTAATGAAGTGCTAATCGAAATGTGCAGACTAGAACTGAACAAAATAAAGCGATTCAACAGATCCAAATGACCCAGAAATATATAGCATTGTGCCGGTAATCTTGACCTGAACTTTTAGTTTACCAATGCAACCTAACTGCCTCCCATTTGTACTAATGCTAAGGTCACCACTACTTCATTGGCATGACTTTGCAGGCAGCTCTTAGATAACCTGGGCAAATGCACCATTATTTATGCAGGTAGGGAAAACCAATGATACACCGTGAAAGGTTTTAAGCCGCATTATCTAAATTGTGGGAATGCAATCAAGTTAAAAGACCATCTCAACTGTCAACCAACTTACTTTGAGAATTGAAACACGTCAAAAATGAATTTCTCTAATTTGAGAGCATTCGGCTGAGTCGGCATGATTGAGCAATCTGTTCTCGTATCGAGATAAGTCACCTTCTTGTACGCGATATGGTATGGCAAAATGGCCTCCTGTTTTGGATCGCAAACATGTTCCAGAAAGTCAGTGGTCATGAAGTGGTTGCAAATATTCCCCAGGGAGTAGAGCAAGCGAGACTTCACTGAATTCAAGTGACCATCCCTTCCGTCCTTGCATTGGCCCATATGGCACGGTGGCACGGGCAGCATCAACGCAGCCGTGGATGGAGAAATTTCTGAGTATTCAACTACCTACACAAAACAGAAAATAATGTCAACGCAATGAAAAGTCAAATGATTATAGGCATGCTGTCAAACCACCTAATTTAAAGTCATTTAAAGTTCACTATTGCGTTGGACCATCACAAGGCGAAACCTCCAGTAGAATGTCTTTTCAACTAGAAGTAAGTTCCAATAGAGATGTACAAATAAACCACTCAAACAAAGAATTGAACTACATTAGATTCAGTTTTAAGGTTTCACGCAAACCTAACAGCTCATGCATACCTCTCCCATTTATGTTGAAATTAACCTCCACTATTAACTATCATAAAGACCCATCTCCAAAACGGGATTAGTTCGTGCGCTATGTGGTGCTACTTCGCGATACGCAAGTGGAAAGGAGGAAGATTGCACTTTAAATTTGACCTCGTTTGAACCGTTCCAACCTCAAGGATAAGGTTAAAAGCGTCCTTCTTCTGCTGTTATAAATGGACTCGAGATAGTGCGGTTGGAAGGAAGAAAAACAACAATAGTTCGTTGATTTATACGACTTGCTTTGTTCAAAAACACCATAAAAGTTCCTTTGGGCGAATAAAAAACCTGGGCCTTGTAATAGACTAGTGTCGTGAGCACTAATTCGATGTAGTTCAAAGAGGCGAACCTGCATCAATTTTTCAGTGCACTTAAAGGCATGAAATAAACGCACGCATCTTGATTAATAACAGGCGCTTTGCTCCATTAATGCATATAGACTCCGAAATTATAAGGAATATTTTTAACGCGGAAGCATATTTTGTGTGAGGCACCTAGGCAACTAGGTGTGATTCAAAGTGAGCGTGAGACTTTGGCTGTCACAAACTGTGCGAATAGTAGTGCATGAAAATGCGCACGAACTTGTAATATGCAATGTTAGAATAAAGCCAATCCCCTGTAGGAAGAGTAAACAAGAGAGGCAGTTCTAGCTAGGTAAATATTTTGACTGAAACCAAAAGTTCATGAACCAAATTTCAGAAGATTCCTTACTGTGTGTTACCAGCAGACGCAAGGTGTGCCGATGCAGAGCACCATCCCAGTACCTTACCTTAGAAATACGTAAAATATTAATCGACTGTCGAAACATCTCTAGTCCACTAGCAGATACAAACGCTTGAAACTTCAGTTTTATTGGTGACGCGAGTGTAAAAAGCGGTTTAATCGTATCCTTTAAGACATTGTAACTGGCTGGCATTATAAAAGCAGAAACCGAATTTCTGAACAGCTTTCAATTCAAGTACCTAGAGAAAGAGCAACAATAGACTGAATAGACTGCCATCGTTAAATGCAGTATTAATCCCGATAAGCTATCTCGAAAATGTCCTGGATATGCAAACCTACCCGAGGTTTTCCATCCACCATACCAACGACACCAATGGGTTCGTTTGGGTCGGTTTTCTCGACCACCTTAACTGCACAATCAGCATTCCTTGCGATACAAAAGCCAATGAATGCTGGGTCAGCCATTTGGATGAGTACGTTATCCACTCCATAGATGTGAACATATTGAATGCCCTGCGTTTTCATATTCTGCAGTATTCCTCGCTCCGAAAGGGCTCGGTAGAGGCCTCCATTACCCTCTAACCAAAATGATTAAACCAAAAAGAACTTAAGGAGTAATGAATCGGTTCAAAAGTATATGATAGTTGTTTTGCGAAAGGTCACCATTAGCGATATTGCCATGCCATTACAAATAAATTGCAGACCTTGACGTTGTCATTGGTTTTAAATTAAGAATTTACTAGAATTTGTCCCTTAAACATAGACATTTAATATAAATAAACTGAGAATTTTGATGAGGAGCATCAGAAAATAGTTTGCATTATCAAGAATTACACTTTCTCACCTGGAGACCAACAGAGAGATGCCTTATCTTTCATAAGAATTTTGCCATTTAAGTCCAAGGCTGGAAAGTTAAGTTGCTCAAAGAAAATGATATGATCACGACTGTAACCAAAATAGCCGTTTTCATCAAAAAATTTTTCTGTAAGTTTTCGAGTGTGATCAGACGTCATTATATACCTGGAAACAAGTTGATACAAAAGGAGTTACAAGTAATGAACATCATGCCAATAATTATTAAAAACAGAAAATCTAACCAGGGAATATATATTTCTTGGCCGAATTTGACCGAAACCTGCCGACATAGGCCCAGTAAACGCTCTGCTTGAATTTGATAAAGACTCCTTCGTGACGGAAGTCCAATATCATACATTCCCTTGGGATTGCTCGAACCAAGTCGGGTTCCCTGACCACCAGCCAAAAGAACAACCCCAACTTTTCGTTCAGAAATCGCCCCAATACCTACCAAAAAGTTAGAACCACCACACTCTGCAAAAAAACCTTTATCTATGTATAAATCATATTCTTCAGGATGCGAAGTACGGAGAGAGACCTCATGGCCACAAATCGACGGATCAGGACACATGAGCCGTTCATCAACAAACTGGGAATTTCCTTTCAGCTATATGAAAATGACATTCATTACAAGTGGCTACAATGTGCATTATTTCAAAGTAATGACAATCCACATACCGTTAACGCTGCCTATAATGCATCTCAGAAATAATTAGACGAAGCGTTACCTTGTATGCAGAATTTATCCGATCTAGATTAAGGGTTAGCAGTTCTCCAAGGTAATGCTCCTTTTCTCCAGGAGACAATTTATCCCAATACTTGTATAAGTGACTTTGACCACTGCTATCAAGCTCTGATTTCATTGCTAGCATAGCAGGCATCGCGTCACGACCTTGAAGACGAGGTAGCTCAAATCAGACAATGCACTGTGTATGTGGATAACATAAACAACATCAAATGCATACAAACATTCGTTTCCCGAGTGCACAAAGGCTAAAAAAATTAAACTTTTTTATTAATACACAAACATATACCAGATTGGCTTAAAACTCAAGCATAGCACTGATATAAGCGAAACAAGCAGCCGAGTCGTTTAGTTCTTGCTATACATGAAGTTATTGCCTACTGAGATATATAATGCTTTGTTTATGTGACTACCTGACATTCGGCGATTACTCTAAGGCTAGTTTGGTCAGTGTACGTGTGGGCTGGCTTTTGAGCTATGCTGAGGTTCATTTGCTCTTCCCACTGCGGATTACATATATCCAGCCTCACTCACTGCCTCCTTCCACTCTATGGGGAGTCCCACGACGTCATAAATATAACTTAAAATGGAATTACAAACCAACAGTGGTTCGCACCTTACTTTGTATTTGTTGGTTACCCTCCCTCCCCCCAAACCCATTCTATTACCGAACAGACTTACTCAACACACGACCTACATGCTCACTCAGCTTGTACATCACGCCTCCCAAATCCACGAGTCGCAAAGACCGCGCCCCGCCACCCAATGCGGCGTCCCAGCAGAGGGAAACCAAACTACCCCAATCGGATAAGGCAAAGTCATTGAGACAGCAGGGGGATAGCTTTCTATTAACAACACGTATGAGCGAGACAAAATTATAATTAAAAAAGGTAGTGGTGAATTAATCACAGGGAAGGGGAATCTACTTCATGAGAGCTTTAACCACACTCGGTACAGAAAATTGACGTAGATCAGAGTACGTCTGACCGGTTCCAACAAAAACAATTGGTTGCCCTGAGATATGGGCCATCGAGACAGCTGCTCCAACCTAGGAAATGCGGTTGTATAGCGTGAGTTCTGTATCTTAGACGACAACATACTGATCCCTCTTCACTCATGGATAATTTCAGCTTTAAACGTGCGCAGCTATTATTAGTTTTTGACTAAATACTTATAATAGATTGAAAATGAGGAATTAACTGTAAGCTAACCTTGTCGTCAATTGTATCAAATTTAGTGAGCACGATGCCATCAATGGCGTGGGACTTGGCTGCATTGCCATAATCGACCAGAGACTGATTGAATTTTACCAGTTGATCAATTGCCTCATTTCCGACCAGTGCCTCACCGACAAAAAGAACCAAGTCGGGTTCGTTGACGATAATGAGCTGGAACAAGAAAGGAAATGTTGAGATGAGTTCATGAATGCTTGCATGTGATGAAAGTCTGAGATAGGCTATATAATAAGAGAAAGCAGGAGAGCAGTGTTACTTTGGGAATAACAATTGTGAAGTGCCACCATTCACCAACGTTAGAAGACCAGCGAATAAGAATTGCGATTAACGTTGGTTGCCTTAGAAGACACAACAAAAGCATTCACGAAACGCCAACGTTTTTAGGAGTAAAATAAAGTGAAGCTTTATGAAGTTAATGGACACCTTGTTAGACCGTGAAACCAACATACTTTGGCAAGCGCACGCATCAGCGGTTCATTGTCTTGCATCCGTCCAGCGGTATCGACCAAAACCACATCGCGCTGTTTCTCCTTAGCTAGAATGGTAAAAGCTGTAGTTGGTTTCTTGTTAAGCTGAAGTAAAAAACCCATATGGCCTAGAAACGAATATTAGTAGTCTGAACGGGATGATTCACGATACCAACTAACGCAAAACAGCGTACCATGGGAGATGGCCGACATAGCAATATTTGCGGCATCCTTGCCATAACCCTTCTCATACAGCTCAACCATTGTTTGACCGCCGTGATGCTCGGGGGGGTGAATAAAATTAAGTTTCTGTACGTGGGTTCGAAGCTGTTCCACAGCACCAGAACGGAATGTATCACAGGCAGCTATAAGGACTTTGAAATTCTTTTCAATCAACCAAAAGGCTATCTAAGGGAGAAAAACAGCTTTACAAAAGTAGACTTAAATAATGAAAATAAAGTCTTACTGAAAAAAAAAATTGAGTCAACTTACAAATAATGATCAGTAATCAAAATAAAAGTACTTCCGCAACATAAAGACCTGTAGAACTGTATATCAAAGTAGCAACAAAATACAGGATAGTCCAGCAGTTTTCAACTGAGTCAGATAAGTTGCATATGTACGAGGCGAAGATTGGCGCAGATGTCGGAAATGCATGCAACATACAGGGAACAAATTGACCTGAGTTAAGCCCTCATTGAAAAAGGATGGGGTAATTTATAGATTATGATGGGAAATAACATCGACAATCCCCCAAGTAGTCACCATCAAAAGTGCAACTCACTTTGGCGAGATTCGTGGATTTACCAACACCATTGACACCGCAAAAGACGATGACATACGGCCGCCCCGATTGTTGGGCTTCAAGAGCATCACGTAGGACATCGACACGACGACCGGAAGCAAGAAGACGGGTACAGGCCTCCTCCAGGGCCGCGCGAACACGTGATCCAACTCTCTCGAAGCGACCAAGTTGCACTCCGACTAGGCTCTCAGCCACTCCATCGCAAAGGCGATTTGCGATCTCAAAAGCGACATTTTTTTGTACCAGATGATCACGCAGCTGCTCCAATGGATTTCGAATGTCCTCACTTGTCAACACCCGACCAGTGGCCGTCGATTTCAAGTTTTGTAGCAGACCTGACATAAAGCCGAACGATTTGTTCGGCTGAATTTAAATAACTTACGGTGAGTATAGAGGTCACACAGATGACGTAGGAGAAAACTATATGTTGAAACGCGTGTAAAGATTTAGAACCAGTGAAATACCATGAATAAAGGCGATTCTTGAAAATGACACAAAATTGAGCAAATTATTTGCCTTTATTTCATTCCTGCTGCGAGAAGAAGCTTTTGATTCCTGTTCCTCTTCATCTTCCGATGAACAAGCATATTCCTCTTCATCCGACGAGACCTCTAACTCATCAAAGCCCTCACGCAATGTGCCACGAAGTTTAGTGAGATTTTCGACTTCGCTGGCAGTTAGCTGCAGCCCTTGGGAGGCAACAAGATCTGTCCCATCATGAGCAAGAGTACCTGAGGAGATGACGGCACCGCCTCCGTTGCTGTAATCAAGAGCAGCAGCCTCAGCTCCAACGGCCTCATTGGTCCAACGACGATTCACTTTTATCCTTTTACCAGGCTTGCCAGAAACAGGTGATTCGGAAGCACTAAAAAACCATGATATCATTTACTTAAGTACATGTCCTCATTCCTTGTAACAAATGGGCCCAACAATGGGTTTAAATGAGATATCTGTGCTTGAGAATCATCAATGGTCTTGAAGCGGTGAGAACAATTACCATATGTGGTCCTTGGGTTTCTTGCTCATCTTGACAAAACGAGGCTTTGGCGAAGACAAGTTCGTCTTTTTAGACTGCAGAGGAGCTGAAATTCCAAAATATCTCAAAAAAGCAAAAAAAAAGTTCGCACAAAACGGTACATACCAATTTTTGAATCCAAAATGGGTTCACCTGAGTCCAAGCTCTCAGCTAAATTAGCCCTTTTATCGGTAGCGGAGGTCGAGTGTTGATTTTCCTTATTGATAATCATCGACGCGATTGTCTTTTTTGATTTCGCTGAATCAGCAAAAGATCGCATAGGTCTTCACACAGTAAGCCATCAACACACTTACTTAACAGACTTAATTGACTTCAGTGAATCTGATTCAATTTCGCATAACTTGGAGTCGAAAATGGGTGCAAAGTCATCGAAATACCCAAATCGATTCTTCTCAAGTAGTTTATTTTTGTACTTGTCCCGAAATTCCAATGCAATCACAGTTAGAAACTTGTCGACATAACTCAATTGGAGGACACGCTGGTACCCGGCCTAAAGAAGAGATATGGACCACCTACACAGACATACAATATACAAAAGATCAAATTCATTATCCATGAAGTGCTTCATCGCAATGCTTTCATGCGCAAACACCCCGTTGCTAAGATTTTCCTACGCGATAAAAAGCAATGTAGCCTACCTGAAGTATGAGGGATTTTAAAAAAGCATTAATTGCCGTCCTAATGCATTCGGATGTACTTTTCATATACCACAACACTATACCACCTCTAGTCAGTATTACAAAAAAATCGAGCATAGCGTTAAAGCAGCGTCAGCGAACAATTAGTGGAAGAGGGGCATGGAACTATACATTAAAACAAGCTAGCCTATCATTATGACTTTCTCCAATATATATGCATCTCGGATATATAAACTCAGTTATCGCATGGATACCTCAAATAAAAATTTGCGAAAAAGCTAAGTCTAACGCCTTAAGGCTTCTTGCACTTGCGCGAAGCAGCTTAGTTCTAAAACTTAGGAAAGTGAGCTTTCGTTTGTACACAAAAGGTTTATACAAAAACCTACAGCACTTTACTTGATAACTTCATATGCAGCATTTTGAACGGTGTCAAAGTTCGTGGGTCTGCACAAATTTATCTTGCCGTCAGTGCGCTTTGTCTTCAATGCTTTCATGGAGCTGTTTGTATTTACAATACCAGGGCAGACATTATAATTGTGAAGTGGGGAAAGACTGTAAATTTGCCCAGTTGTGTCAGAAACAGTGCTGCACCATAGCGTTGACTGCACATGCAATGCATTAAGGATGCGGTTCAGATTGGCGTTGCAAGTCAGAGGCAGGGTTTAAAAGGCAAATGGTGCATTGGGGATCGACTGACGCTACTCAAATCCCGCCTATGTCCAATTGTTCCCCTGATTTTACATTGCTGCCTCCACTCTCCTGAGCTGTCAAATAAAATATTTTTAAGCGAACTGCCTCCTGAGAAAACGTCAGGGAGTGTGATAACGTGTTTAAGGCTACAGCACGCGTAATAGTACCATAGTGCCTTGCAATGTTTTGCGCAATGCTTTAAAGTGGAGCCTTAAGTCTCATTTCATGCCTTCAAAAGGGTGAAATCAAAAGAAAGCACATTAGAAGAGGGCATAGTATTGGGTCGGATCGGACCCAGATATTTCAAACTTGCTTCTGAGGTGTTAACGTGGCTGGCACAGTGACTAAACGTAGAACCAAATGTCGAATGATGGAAGTGTTGCAGCAAAAGTTTTAACTTGTTGGATGTCTGAGTTATTAACTACGGGGTTACTCCAGTCTTAAGACCTGCGCTTATGGTGCGCAGCAGGACACTAAAAACAGTCCACAAGACACCAAACCCCTTTATGGGTTGGTACTGTCTTCGATGCCTTTCCATTTTCATTAGTCCAAAAGAAAAATGTGCATTGGGATCAGTAAAGAGATTTTGGTTATCAAATACAGTTGAAACATAGTTTAAATGGTGGTCGGTAAAAGGAGAGGCGAAATTTTAATCCGAACTCAATTTAAGTGGAGCGCGGGACTCTTCTCAGCGCTAGCTCGTACTTATCTAGGGATGTCTTACGAGTCTTCGTCAGGCAATCCTTCGACTAAGAGGGCTTTGTGAAAGTCGATTAGAGTGAGGTTGTTGGGGTCACAGTTGTGCCTTGATTATTCGAATTCTGAAGTGGTCTACAGTCAAGACAGAAAATACAAGAAGCTGCAGCATGGGTATTGAACCACCCCTTTTATCGTAGTCCCAAACTCTAACGGCTGGTATGCCTTCACACTTTAATAAATCTTTAACTCCATTACTTTGAGACTCATCTCCTACGTTTTTCGCATTTATCGTTAGAGTTGACCTGCATCATTGATTAAGAGACATAAAAGGCACCCATGAACGGTAGTCATGAAATTTAAATGAAGAATGAAAATGCATTCAATTTCATCTTAAATGATGCTGCTTTCGATTTTCATTACCTTCAAAATTTAGTTTCGTTTATGAGCCATGGCGAAAAGGGAGAAAGGGGGTACTCTTGATAGAAGATTTCACGCTACACATTTATTGCCTTTCTGTGCTTTTCTATCCTTTGCTCCCCTAAAGGCGTCCAACTTGCACATTTTCGTGCTTCACCTTATTTGCTTCTTGGAAAAGTCCAACCTTTGGCATTAAAGCATACACGTGTGAGATGCTTGTAAACATTTGACTCATCATCTCCCTTCACTAACCTGTTTGGAATTTGCTGGTTTCGGCTCATCGTTTGCATCACACAGTCATGCTAGTCTGGCTGCACAACTTCAAAAGACTGCTGCCGCACACTTTAGGATTCGCGCATTTGAAGTCCCGACAAATTTAACCACTCAAAAAAATAAGTAGCTCTTGTGGCTATTGCATCGTACACCGGGAAGATATGAAGTCAAAATTGCAGGAGTTTTTTGACTAATCATCATAGAGACGAGGTCTACGTTACAACAATGCCACACTGGTGAACGCAACTGGTAAATCGTCTTCGTAAGTTGTTGAGCAATCACTGCTTCACAGAAGCAACGTACCTACATTAGGACGAAGGGAACAAACGGCTTTTGTCTACTATTTACTCAAAGGAGCTCTATAATTTGTTGAAGAATTAGACGAATTCTCATCCATTTGTCAATGCCATATAGCCCAGGATCGGGAAGAGGAAACAAGCCGAGATGTTCGTTGCCCTTTGGGCCTCGTAGAGAAAATGGCGGCAATTGAAAAATCGAAGAAATTACTTTCAAGTCTTTTCGGATGGGGAAGTTTCTGAGCCTCCGTCTCACAGTTGCAGTATGTCAGTTTTTTTATTAACCCTTCATTTAAGCAGAGAGGACCGCGAAATTGGCCCTACACTTATGCTTACGTCGGGTAGCCATATTTCGTCTTAGGAGAATTCCCGAATTGATACAAAGTAATGTGACGGAAGGTGCGACATAATTTCTTTCATCCCAAAATACGGATAATTTTTTTACTTAGATAAGAAAAAGCGAGTTCTTTTTAGATGGGAAGAAAGCCTAGTCTGTCTACTTTGCAATAAACCATGCCAAAATATGTCTTACCTTTCTTTTAACTTACATACGAAACCTTCGTCAAGGAGGTCACACGAGGCGACCCACGACTTTGTTTCCACAGTTGTCTCTAAGTTTGATTCAAACAAGCCCAACTGTAATGGCTAGCTGTAGTGTTCAACGTTTGCTCGTTCATTCTTCAATAAATTATCTCACACTGGGTGCCTCCACAGACATAGCGATGGAATGCAATTGTCTGACACGTCTCGCAAGAGTGCAGCCGTAGGTTTGATCAGACAGCGAAGCCTCGCAATAGTGTGCTCTTAACAGCCATACGATACAACTTCAAGTCTCACCCATTTCGAAAAGAACAAGTGAAGATCACAGTGAACGCACAAAAAATAAATCTCATCAAATAATTTGTTCAGTTCATCCATGGCACTAGCTGGAGAGGCGTAAATTGTGTGATGCCAAAAGTTATTTCCTTGAAGAGGCAGGGAGTGACTTGATGAGATGACTTGAATAGCATAACGCTTTGTTTTTAATCATACGATATTGACGTTGATGGGTGATGCTTCACCATGTTGTGTTGAACAAAGGGATAGAGTGATAAAGCGCACTTCAAAGCCAGCAATGTAAATTCCCGTCTTGGGCTTATCTGAAGCACTTCATCTGTTGCTTTGCCCATCTACTGACTGACAGAGGCAGACAGTTGATTTGTGGACCTGTCCGCCATCAAAAATTACCTCATTCAATTCAATTATGTTCAGACTGATGCTGTTAGGTCATTAAAATGCAAAACGTGTTTTCAAGAAGGGTGTGAGTACAAAATGGAAAACAGGTTGCGGCCTTTCGGTGCTGCAATTTACCGGACGCTTATTTGAATTTTAATGAGTAGAAAGTTGAAAAACTCCGGTACACACGTTTACAGCATGGCATGGGTGCAGTCATTTGCAAAGCATTGCAACGAGAATTCGCCACTCATCCTCATCCACCGTCCAATTGACGAAGTCGCATTCGGCGGCGGAAGTGTAGAAGCCACAGCGCACTCGAGGTAACTCACTGATGCACACTGTAACAATGCAAAAGCGTAATAGTAAATTGTATTCGGGCATTAAATGCTAATAACAAAACAAATGAGGAGTAAAAGTAATGAAGGACTTATATAGTTAAAGGGCAGGCGTAACGCATGTTTGTTTTTAAGGGTTTTTAAACATCTCATTATGCAATGGTTCCTCAAATATTGCTCACAATTGTTGACACAACAGGTAAGTTAGCTTTTCAGGCTGCCAGTTTCGTTAGACCTGGTTCCAACAACTGTGTGCTCTTTGTTGTGAGCGCCCATTGCGATTGAGAAGAACAAGGTTCGAGGTTTAAGGGCTAGACAAACAGCTCTGAGACTTAAAGTGCCTTTGTCCTTGGCAAGTTCTAATCTAAAGCATGCAAATGCTCACAGGCGTATTCACATAACAAAAACTCAATTCCACACCTTGAACAATCTGAATGAGACTGTAAGCTCGAAGTTGCTAATAACTCAAATCGGCGGGAGCACTGAAGACAATTACAAACGACTTTCAAATCGACACAGCCTCCAAAAAATGGCAATAACTTGCCTTTATGTAATGAGCCGCCCCTTGAGGGACACGCCTACTTTTGTCCGGTCATTTCTCTGCTCACGCTGGATGCCGATTTCTTGCAAGTGTGGGCAACAGCATGCCGTGAGGCACGATGCGATCGGAGTTGAGGTCTGCATCGCACTCATCAGCAGACAGGCGGTGCGCACGTCTCGCCTCTTTCCAAATGCAATTAGCGTCTGCACACATCAGCAATTTGATTCCTCTTAAAGCGTCTTTGAAGATTGCCGTCAACGTCAAGCAATTTGCTGTAAAAATGAATGACTCTCTCATTAAAGGGGGGGATTTTTGAGATGGATTGTCATTGTGGAATCTCACCGACAGATACTTTTGAGGCAATAGCAGCACTCAATTAAACTAAACCAGACACATATGTCATTTTACAATCTCACGACTGTGCATTGAATACAAAGGGTGTAGTGGATAAGATGTGAAGCTTGCAATTAACTTTGGTGACTTTTAAACCGTTAGTCTGTCACACAATTACGCACGCTTTTGTGCGTGCAGTTTAACGCTGCGCGTTGTAAAACGTAACATGATTCGGTTAAGTGAAAGCATTATTAAAATTATCTTCGCTCTTCACTTGAGCACGACTTGTACAATGAATGACAGCAGACTAGTGGCAGTAGTCAAGGTGGCATCATCTGGGCTAACAATCTTGTGTTATTCAGACGACTACTGCATGAAAGTGCTGACTCAATTGTGATGCCAATGGAGACTTGGTTGAAGTAAATTCCACTGGGATAGGAGGTGACGGGTGACTCCTAAAACCATTTATAAAATGCAAATGTCTTAAGGCAAAAGTCAGCGCGAGGCCCTTTTTCTACGAAGAATTTGAGACTAAACTGCTTATAAGGCAACTTTAATGGAAAAGTTTGTGTTTCATGCTTCGTGTGCTGATGGATTGCTACGTGAAATGCAAATTATGCTCATCCTAAGGGACCTTTTAAATTAGGAAGTGAACCCATTTGCGAGAAACTACATGTATGCAAATTTAATTTTATTTATTTTTTAGCACAGATTTTAACCGGTAACCAACTCGCACCTTACCTCAACGATTGCCTTTGTCGGCGCATCAAACGACTTATGGCTTCGTGTAAGCACTCGCTTCTGCCAGCTGAATGTCTACGTGTTGGTGCTGGTGGTCCTAAATGGCTTACATTTACTGAGCATCGCCGGTGGAAACAAAAAGAGGCGGACTGATCACCACGGAGCAGCAGACAATGAGTCTTATCTTGAGCCACGAGTACACCTGCTGGGGAGGCGCAATTGCACACCAAGTGGGCATCTGTCCAAAACACCCGTGAGGCCACCTTAAACAGGAGCAGCGTTCGCGGCTTGACACTGAAATTTCCTTTTGCTAAAAGTTTGCTCATCATGTGTCTACATCAGCATTCATCCAAAATATCGTAACTATGCGTTATAAGGGTTTCAGTCATTAGTAACATTTCATTCAATATCCTCCTTAAGGCAACCAACTTTCCAACTTACAGTCCTGAGGAAGTGAGTGTATTGCTTAGAAAAAGAGATAAATTAAAAAAACAAGCCAGAAATTAAATTGCAAAACAGACTTGGCGTAGGGGAACAAATATGGGAAGTAGTATTACGCCTGGGGACGTTCTTCAAGACGAAGGACGATGGAATACTCATGCCAAATACGTAGAAGAGTGCCTGGAGCTGTAGGCATTACCCTACGGAAGAAAAAATGACCGAAGCTGAAGTGACTCGTCACCGAAACCAACCTTTTGAAAATAAATTGACGTGTTCCTGTAGCAATTCCTATGGGTGAGGATCAGATGAGAAGATGTGTTTGGTGTTCATCGGGGCACAAAAGACGTGCAAATGCTTCCATGCTTGAATGGCTGCTTGCAGTTGATAGCACAGACGTGGTGGCTGCAACCAGGATTTGGAGCACTCCTGGGTTGATGCTCCTGTCCCACGGACACCATAAAACTTACAAATACTCACTCACTGTTATGTCTGGAAAATCAAAGAAGCGTGCGAGAAGACGAATCGGTTGCTAAGCTGTGTCTCCTTAAGGAAGTTACAGTTCTTCAGTCTACGTAATGGTTTGGATGCAGCAACATTTAATTCATTTTAAAGGATGCTTAAGGACGATGGCAGAAATGGTGACCTTTTAATGAGAAAACACTACGTAGCTGAGGATACAAAGCAACAATGATGATGTCTTTGTTAAATTAAAAAATTCTAATTTTACCCTACCACAGACTGAGTCTCACTACGTTCTGCTGAGAGCGCATCAAACACCGGTGCTTAAGACATTGTAATTACGAAATGTGCAAAACAATGTTTCAGTCATTCCGATCGGCTTCCTCATCTTCACGAGAAACGATTCTGTGCTTTTTATTTACTATTTTAACTTATCAGTTGAATACCTTGAAAGCTGCATCCGTTGGCATTTGCTCACCCAATGCTGCAGGCCGGTGACTAACGGAGGTTGGCTTGGACCCACAACCCCTTGAATGGCTTTATTGCCTCGTGATCGTCTGGACGTATATTCTAGTCGTTGACATGATTATTAACACGTCTCAAAAAATTACAGGGTGACGCAGTTTAGCTAAGTGATGAAAGCCCTTTTTCACTTCCTCACCTTATTCAACGCTGCTGCAATTGACTGGTAGGCGTTTTGCTTAGGTCTGACTTCACTTTCTCTTTTAACGATGACTTGTCTGTAAGTGGTAGTGAGCTCAAATGTCTTTTGTGCCCTGGTTTCATTTCCCATTCTGTCTGATCCCATGGAAGGCAGTAGGTGGGGCAATGAGACAATCAAATCGGCATGTTCTACCGGCAGGTGTGGCTCGCTTTCAAAACATGCCTTTTCATGCTCTGACGTCGAGCTGTTAAAAGGGGCATTAACGACAAGAAGAAATTTTGGGTCAGCATTTCTGATAGACGTCTCATGAAGTAGCGGAAGTATGTACAATAGTTCACAGTTTCGCGGCAATCACCCACAATTTAATGGCTGTCTGGATGGAAAAGTTTGTCGCTTTATAGCTTTTAAGGCTGTTCCATTAAAGCGAGCAAAACAAGTAATTCAAATTAGCTGTCCTGTTAGAAGTAACCAGAAGGGCTTGATCTCTACCGATGCTTAATAGGCAAACGATTCCGGCTGTTGAATGACTTTTTTCTTGGGTGACCATGTGATGACAGTTTCACCTTGTCTGCTAATTAAAATGCATTGAGTAGAAATGACTGGGCACTTTAATGCCATCGAAGTTGAAAGTACTTTAATTGAGCCAGGGGATCAGTGCCTGTGTGGGTGTCCATCAGCTCAAACATCCGCTGATACCACCACTCATATGGTTTGGCTTACAAGTCCTTGTCTCTGCTCAAGTTTCGCCTTTTCACTATCGGTTTACTCGAGAACACGGACATTAGGAGGACGATAATGGGAAATTATGAGATCCATTCAATGCCTTTTCCAACAGTTTTACATGTAATGCGCACTTCCCTCAACTCACATAGGTTGCCTTCATTTAATACAGAAGACTACAAGCTAGCTGCTCTCGATGGGAGAGCAATCGCATGTTTTGGAGCAACATTATTGTGAATCTGGTCGAGCCTCTGGGAACCCTAGAGCTGGGATAATCCTCTGAGGCCGTAATGGCTAAGGTCTTAAACAAGATTTATCAAATGGTTCCCACTGAGAAAGGAAGATATACACTCACAAGCCATCTTTTAGCAGCGTTTTATTGGCTCCACTGCTACGCCTTTGATTCAATTGTAGGGGATGAGCCCATTCAACTTCTCTGGAAACGCATGCTTGTTAGTCTAAGCTGTCTCAGGAGTTCGTCACTAAGCCTGCTTTTGATGGAAGAATCGTAAAATCATTGAAGTAGCTATGCAAGTTGCAGACAACTTTGTCGCATCAACATGCTGGTCCTTGCATGAAAGTCCTTAAAGTGCGCCATGTGGTAACAACACGGATAACTCAGAATGGTCTTTTCGAGGGATGATCGTAAACATAAGCCCATTTTAAATATGTATTGCATTTTAGTTCTGTGAAAGATTCCACACAAAGTAATTTGACTCATCAAACGAATAATTTTTTGTAGCCTTGCGAATTCTATGCAAATTACTGCAATTCACCTTTCTTTTCATCAGACCGCCTCTCTGCTGACAATGAGGTGTCATTAAAACTCATCAGAGGAAAGTATTTATTAGTACGCGTGCACCACCATGGCGCACGCACAGGCTCATGAGCGAACACCTTAAAAATGCTAATTGCATCGCCAAGGCAACTGGCGAGGGCCACCCATCCACCCGAGTGTGATTTGTGTTCGTGCTGGTGCGGCGTCCCTCCATTGGTGGGTTTTGACGGCGTGCGAGCAGGCCTCAGCTTGATCACCTCCCCCTCCTCCCCCCTTGAGGCACAGTGTCAGTGGCAAATCATTGGCTTGGCGCTCACCGCCACGCACACCTCGCAGCACCTTCTAACCAGAGCACTCGATATAAAAGGGAGGTGAGTATTTTCGATGCCATTGCGAAGTATGGATTTTAGCCAGTCCCTCAGTATAGCCGACAACTACACCAGCCTCCTAGCAAGGATACCTCTCAGCTTCCGTCTCCCCGTTCCCCCGCCCGATGTGATGCGCGAATGTCTTAGTGGTGTAAGTGAAGTAGTCTCTATCAACCATTAGATGTTATATGTTGTAGAGCCCCCTAGATGTTATCAATCCATTGCCTGACAAGCAATTGCCCGACACCCCTGTAAATCTGTGCATCCGGGACCAGAGGCCAAAATCGGCCTTTGTAAGGTAAGGTCTGCAGGTTAATATGAATGCTCAACTGTTTAGTGTTAACCCTCGGTCATCAAACAGAGGTAATCCACTCGTTTCTGAGATATGGACAGTGCCCCGCGCATCTCTGGGTTGCGAGGCTCCAGTGATACCGCTAAAAGCCAAAGAAAATTTGTATACAGTATTGCCGTCGACAAGGCGACGAGCGGGATGGAAAGGTTTATCTGTGTGTGCCGCCTGTTTCCGACCATTCAGTAAAATGAGTGAACTGAACCATCATTACATGCAGAAGCACCAGGAATTACTTGAACGAGAATGGAATGCCGCACTTATTAAACGGCAACGAAGGTGCTACAAAACTTCCAATTACGTAAGCAGTGTTACTCCATTTAAGCGAAGGAAGAATAGAACAACCAAACTGTTACAAAAAATGCCTCATAAACATGTCGTAGGCCTCCTCAGTAAAATGTAATGGACTAAGTCAATCGATTCATAAAGTAGGAATGCTTAAAAGAGAGTTTCATATCTACATACCTTTAACAAAGTATCGTAACTATTTCAGAAGCAGCCTCCTAGTGACTTGGTTTTCCACTTGGACGCCGCTAAAGAGTAAATGATTTGCTCTGCATGGGTTGGTAGCGCAGTGTGTTGTTGCCCTGCACAAAAAGGTTTCAAATACTTCAATCCTTCACAGAGAAGCTAACATACCAATATTAAATGCAGTTTTTAATGTATGTCATTGTATCCTCCAGATGGTTTTCCTTCAAAGAACTTAAAAATTCACTAGCATTTTGTTACCAATTTAAGCAACACAGGTTCGTTCAAATGCAGATGCCTTAGACCTCATGCCGAAAGCACTTATTTTATCTTAAATGGTAATTATTGTGCTTTTGCAGAGGCGCCTCATTTGTGATCAGCCTCGAACCCAGAAGGATGTCCCACCCGTGGAGACAGCATGGGAGAATGCAGCACAAAGCCAATCGCAATCAGTCACAGAGGCGTGCAATCGCCTTATGGCGAGGAAGATGGAGAAGAGTCCACGCAAAAGCCATGTTTGTCCATGGTGCAGCTACTGCGCCAAGTGGCCTACGGAGCTGCAAAAGCATATTGTGGTGCATGCTAATTCGAGGCCTTACTCTTGCATAATTTGCAGCAATTGCTACAAATGGAGTTGGGATTTGGGTCGCCACTTCTCCACCGTCCATGCCGGTCTTCCGAATCCCTACAAGATGAACAAAAGAAGTCTCCGAGCCCAAATCCAGCGCTCCAAATGTGATAGCGTCACCATTTAAAGCTCAGAAACGTTCTTTTCTATTAGCGAAATTCAATCATATTTTCGTATTTAAGAAGGTGTTCTGTTGATTTTGTATTAAAAGTTTGCTTACCGAACTTGCCTTATGTAACATCATGAGCATTGTCAGACAGTCGTAAACTGAATGGGACATGCCATCGCTACATATCTTTTGGTCTCAGTGTAAGTCAAATGAGGAGGCAGGGGCAAGACGGCGTATACATTCACCTCACTGCTACAAATCTTACAGCGACGCACACTGGCTCTTCCTTTCTGCGTCTCCAGAAAAGTATCGGTAGACCGAAGCGGTGGTAGGGAAAAGCAAACTCTTGCTTCAAGGTTACTTATTGTAATTCCAACTGTTAGTCGACAAGTTTTAGCAAGATGGAAGAAGTACGCAAGCTGAGAATGGGTGCGTTGAAAACGCCTCCAAACAGAAGAAACAACACTAACCTTTAGCTTCGACACATGGCCCAATTCTGCATTCTATAGAGAAGGTGGTAATATTTGGAGCGATACTAGCCATTGGCCATTTAAGAATTTCAGGAAGGAGCTGTTTTTAGTTTCACCTCTCTGCTAGCTGCATTAAACTTAGGTGGAAATGGTTGGACAGCAGTAAAATGATGAAGAGTTGGGCAGAAAGGTGGAGATTTTAAGCAACTGCTTATGCACCAGCGTTTCCACAACTAGCTATGAGCATGAATGCTAATCTGCACCTTCTCTGTGCTCTAGTCCGCTTTCCAAATGCGACGAAACTCCAGGTATGGTAGAACTGTCACTTGAATTTGGAGACACTGCAATTAAGCGCTGTCTCAGTCGCTTGCAAAATTGATGGCTGGCAATGGATGTTAAATTACCAAACACATTGTGACAGCCCACACAGGAGATGGGAAAATGGTGCACCGACTCGATTATTTTAACTTCCCGTTCTGGGAATGGGGCACTTGTGACTTCCATCACCAACGCAAAGCGGATTATTTTATTATTCATTTTCAAAGTTAAGCTATGATAGCTTCAATTAGGGGGTCGATACACATCCTTCGAATCGTGGTCACCCGTAAGATATGTTTCTTTAAGGTAAAAGTTTAATAACAGAGAGATTTTCCTTTTTCGACAGCATCAGAGCGACAACTCAAGAAAGTTGAAAGACCTGCCTTAATTGACATCCTTGCATTGGGCTACATGGAATGGATACACCCTTGCCAAAAGTTCATCATTGAAATTTCAGCTGTTACGACTGGATAGCTTTTGATGCGGCTCTCGAAAAGGGCAAAACGACTTACCGGGTGGATGCTACTTCAAAGCCTTGCCCCTTTGCACTTCGCTACAAGAGCAGGCATCCGCATTCTTTCTCAAATATGCTTTACGCACTTCACGCATCCATTCACAGAGGAGAACTTCACACCAAATGAAGGCTTTTAATAATGGTTGGATTTTCTCCGACAAGTATCCCTTCCATTCACCTGGCACTACGGATGCTCACCTCCTCAACTCCATATGGCCAAACACTATGCAAACAATTGGTTTTAATTTTTTTGTTGAATCAGTAACTATTTCTTCATATGTGTAATAAGAATGTTCAAGTACAATCTACTTTGTTTTAAGTTTTGTCAAAACAGGATTATAAATGGTTTTGGATTAACTGAAAGCTGGCAGTTGTCAAGGCGACAAGGAGAGGGAGGAGGCGTCGTCGTGTTAGCAATGCAAGCACTGGTGAGAAATGAAATGTACGTGTGTTCACACCTAAACATGGTGACTTAAGTCTACCAAATCTTCATTCAAAAAATACCCTGATGCTACCTTCCTTTGGCTTGCCTTCTACTCGTTCTCTCTACATAGCATCGGTTCCAGAGCAAAGCCATCGTTATCCACAGTAGTTTAAAGGCTCTAGCAACTGATTTGGCTTTCTGTTTTGGTTAAAAACCAATTGTGAGTCGCCATTATTGTATTTTACCGAAGGATTGACACTCGCACCATGTCAGAAGTATCCCAGACCTTCTTTGTGCTGGAAGTAACGTATTCTGCCTTCGGAACCGGACCTCCTTCGTCCCCAGAAGTCTCAGTATGTCACAACAATAGTGTATATTCCATCACTTTGATGAATTTGTTGAGTGGTGTAAAACCTGTACAATGATTTGGTTGCAGCGAAATCTCTTGGTTTACCGCCTCGGTAGCGTTAAGTAAACCCAAATATGACGCGCGATACCATAGAAATGACAATTGCTCCAAATGTTTGCATAAAGGATCCCGAAATCCAATTCCTTCTTGTGCGTTTACCCACCATCTGTTTCTAGACAACACTTTAAAGCAGCTCTCCCAATTTCCAGATGATAGTACTGCCAATTTCAGGTAACCTTACATAGCCCTGCACCCTGCAATAGAACCTGCAAATTGCCGCGTTCGAGTCTAGTTCATGCTTACTCAAGTGACTTTCGTATTTCAGTCAACTAGATAGCTTCGGCGGCGATTAGTTCACACAATGCCACACCGACCACCCAGGTGTGAAGGCCTCCAGAAGAGGTGGAATCGAGGGGGCAGCAGAACACAAACGCCGTTGCTTAGAGTGCAAGTGCCTACATGTGCGAAAGTGTTAAGAAAAGAACTTAGATTTCATCCTCGAGGCCAACTATCACCTCACTTCGTAACTAAGATAGTTCTTATGTTTGCGCATGCTGGTGAACCACTGTGCCAGCATTCTTCACACTCCGTCTCCTTTAAACACTGCTGTAAAATGGAATGCATCATCAAATGTAGGTGAGGTACTTATTCGCTACCTCTCTGCGCGCGCTGGAGTGCACGACAGGCGTGCCACCTGATACTCACCGAGCTTAAGTGAGCACCCAGCAGAGGCATGAATGCAACCACCGCAACCCACACGGGAGGTGACCTCGGACGACCTTGGCCGTCTGAGAATCTCATCTTTAATTAGTAGTCCACGGTACTCTGTTAGTTATAACCTTTAGATGTTCATCAAACATTTGCGGGCGCACTCAAGTCTTACTTCCTATCTTTAAGACGACCCAATTTTACTATTCGCCCTGATAAGCTAAAAGCGACCTGTTTGCATATAATTCCACTCAGATAAAGTGCTTTGTTTGTGCAGTTGTTGGAAAAAATGATTTACCAGATACCTTGAAATGAACGAAATGCATTAAAAAGCACTTCATCAGCCACCAAATTGCTTTTCCGGCACGGCAATTTTGATTCGTCAAACGATATGGTTCATTCTAACTAATAGTAGAAGTGCTACAAAGCCACTTAACAAGGCACATTTTGATCTGTAGAGCCTTCTGGTTGTTCAGAATAAATGATTTCAACCTATGGACCACAATCACACAACACATTCCGTAACCATGCCCTCCATTGGCCATTCGCATGGATGAAACTTTAAATACAAGTGAGTATGAGTAAATGCTGAGGAAAATTTCTAATCGAGTATCATGTTTATTTAGATAGTTATAGTAAAAAAATGCGAAAATTGTACGCGCTGATACTCTGTTTCCTTCTTATAGTTAATTCCAAAGCATTCCTGAAGGTACGAGAAGATATAATATGCAGTGCTAAAGCAGGACCACAACCATGCCTTAGAGGGTAGTCAACCCGACAATTATGTAATGGCAGGGCACCTAAATGACTCTCTTACCAAAAGCCACGGTCAGACAAACAGCCTATGCATTAAATTCCTAACCACTTGATGAAGTCGATGTACAAAGAGCAATTACAAGACATGTCTACAGTTAACTGATACCAAGAAATAGACGGCTTATTCAAGTTCTGGAGAATGAATTGTGCCTTAGATTTTGTAAGTCAAGGCATCCATGAGTGAGTGGTTTGAAACTTGCTTTTACAAACCGTAGGCTGTAGGTTCCCTTGGGTCTTCCAACCCAAATCCATAGGAAAGAAAGGTTACGCTACGTTCTCAAGTCTTCACCGCGTCGAAACGAGGCAAAATAGCAAGGCGATACCGACAGAAAAGAGCTTCGGAGGATTGTCAGAGCCATCGGTATGACCAAAGTCCATGCCGAAAAGTGGAAGTAGAATTTACGTGATTCAACGCACACTTGAACTAAATTCGACGTCAATCCGGAACTAACCCGAAAACTGTGGATGTAAAGAACTAGTTGAACAATTTCCATTTAAACCAGACAAACTGCCCTTTATTCCTCCATTAAAATGATAAATCAATTGCAAAATACAACACATTCGGGAAGAATTTGGAGTTGAGTTTACACCAAAAATGCATTAAAAGTATGTGGGACCAACACACTCGGTGTTTCCAGCGATTATGTCAAAACCAATGTGGCATAAAATATGGATGGTGATTAAGCAATTGGTAAGCTCCACTCACTCGTAGATTGCAGCTATAAGCGCCTTTATCAGAAAGTTTAGTAAATGTAATAAAACGGTTCTTATTGGCATGTGTTTAACTCTAAGTACTTTAGCGAAGAGTAAGGACTGAAAGTTATCACATGAGTTTCGCTGCAAAGAAAAAGATGAGCTGACAAAACCAGAAAGCAGGAAGTTGTCATTCACAAATTCGATAAATCGTACCAGGTACAAGCCACCCCGTTTAAAGTCATACGCCAATAAATGACACCATCATGTCTACTGCACACCTTTCAACAACAATGAGCAGCTATCCAACTGTAGCACAAGAAATCTTAAGGTCCAATTGCGCACGCTATACTAATTAATGTTTTGTTACCATACAGCTAAGAAGATAAACGCGTAGGAGACCAAAACTTATTAACCTCAACTCCGTCAAAACACACAAATGTTTACAGCTTTGAGCGGACAGAAAAGACCGACTACATCGAACTAAACGATTGTGAAAACGTCTTTACAAAAACAACGGCAATACAAATTCGATAAAACAGTTCTGCATGAGTGTAAACTAACACGGAGTGCTAGCATTATGACGACATTTAACTTTAAGTATAACGCAACCAAAAAATATTACAGCTTTTTCTTAGACTAGGAATTGTCACAAATTGAGAAAAATTAATCCATTTGTGTAGGAGCATGATAAATGCGTACCTTCAAATTTGTAGAACAAATGAATCGATTCTGGCAATGTTAGGCTCACTCTTTAAAATGTCTTTTCAAAATTAGCAAAGAGTGGGATAACACTACTCTTACGAGAATTTAAACCATCACCTCTGATCGGATTGCATGGAAAAGGCTAGATTAGTTGCTTTAATAAAGGTAAACAGAATAACCAGGGCTTCAGTCTAATGGTTGATGATGATTATAAAGCATATGTTATGACCGATAATACTCATTAAAAAATCAAAGAAATAATTTTAGTCTTTTGAATTCCAGCAAGTTAACTAAAGAATGCACATCAGTGACTTTAAAATCAACAATTTTGTCTTCTTGAATTTTATTTGTTTATACGACCCTATACACGTAGATCTTTTGAAACGTACAAAAACGCGGTTATGCGTATTCGCGTAATTAGGATAATTTTTGTGACCGGATGACTAAAGTACCTCAGTTTCCCTGTTGTGTGGAGTCTTGGCTTAGTGTTTGGGGTAAGAAGCTTTAAAGACGTTTTGGTACTTCGAATCTTTAGAAATGTATACTGTGGACTCTAACTGTTCGATAAGCACGTCAATAATGCTGTAAAGCGAAACTTTACGCAATCATATTATCAAATATACATTTGTCTTTAAAGAATTGTGTCAGCTTTATTTTGTTGTTGAAGAATTGATGAAAATGCCAACCTTACTACGCATCATCCCCCACATATTTGAAATCTTCCGCGTTTAATGTGTATTGCTAGTGTAGCATCATGAACATGTTTAGAAAATATGGTCATTATGCAAAACTATAGGAACTAAGCGTCGTCATCCTCTTTCATGAATGCTATACTATCATTGCGTTCAAACCATAGTGTCTTGATTTGGTTGTTGTGCGCCAGTTTTTAAATTAAATAATTGATAATATTGGCTTAAATGTTACGATACGAAACAATTATATTTCTTACAATATGTACCTTACATAGTTTGCTTTTCGACTGCATTTTTAGTCATTTATTTTTGTTGTGTGGAATGGAATAATAAGGAGCTGAATGTACTAATAATCTTATTGTTTTGCTCTAGCTCTCACTAACTGTAATCAGTATTAAGCTTGGATTTTTGAAGCCACTTATTTTTAACATACCCTTCAATTTTATAAATTTGCATTTATTGTATTCGTCTACTCTTGCGAGCATTGCAAACTTCAACTACATCCAAGTGTAAATATTTTAGAGTTTTCTGGGAAAGAATTTGTGTTTGACTACAATGACATCAGTGGGACTCAACTTCCCAAACCAGAATGGAAACCGTATTACTGTGTTTGCAGGGAAGATGAGGCGAAGCTTACTTTATACATTAAAGAAGAGGTAGCTTTTCATGTTTTTGAAATTTGGGAGTATTTGATGACTTTTTGAGACCAGGGAATCTAAAAAATAGCCGATACTTTTTTGTGGTAACTTATATAAAATTTTTCTATTTATTGGCCATTGAACTATACACATTAACAATATTGACTAAAATTTTTAGCCTTTTATATTGCGGTGGGCTTGATTTATTAAGGTAATGAAATTTTCAAATGGGAATACGCCATCTCAAAGTTAGCTCAATAGCTTTTTGGTTTATTATTTGCTGCATGCGAATTTCCACTAAAAGTCGACTACCTCTGAAGTCCAGTATTTAACAGAGATCGGTATCCTTAATCTTTACTTTTCTGAAAGTCGTTTGGGCATGGGCAAAGTATAAATTTTCATATTCCTGTCAAATTTCTTTAAGCGCCAAACTTAAGTACAAAATTCGATTTTATAATCTGTACCTGTGCTTTATATGTCTAGCACTCTTTTGCCTAGAACGCCCGTATCGAGTCGACACCGAAGCACTTGCAAATATGTCGGTTAAATGGCGTTGGACCTTTTTCATCGAGTAAGTTGTGCATCTCACCTCAATGTACTTTAAAGAGATTTTGCACAGACCATGGCGTTATGGAAACCACACTTAGGTTCGATGCTTCATACTTCAAATCATCCTTATTTTAGCAAGATGACTTCTTTGATGCTCTAATAACCTTTGGCTAATTCGATATCTCAATGAATAATTGCATTGCTATCAACATAAATTTGATGAATATGCTGAAACAAATGCTAAAGCGCATTGTTACTAAGGATTATGAAAATTGCCGTTTGTTTATCAGAAACTGTAGCAGTACCAATGTCGAGGCCTTTAAATCGGCAATGCTTCCTCACTTATGACTTTTTGCTTAAGATACTTATTGCTCCGCCTTGTAAAAATAGTTAGGAATGTACGCATTCTTTCTTTACAAAAATAACAACAAAGCTCTCCTCTGCTTCTCTCGTGCTAGTCTAGTTTTGCACCATGGCCTCATTTTCCACGCACTCCTCGGACATCAATTCGGTTCGCACTGAGAGGCGTTTATTCCATGTGGCAATACAAATACCCCCAATTTTCAGCTATAATTAGTGCTGTGACTGGATGTGCTTCCTCAGTAAGGGCTACTTCTGGTTAAACTAGTTGGCCAAGTCAACCTTATTGTTAGTGGTTTAAATGAACCAAGCGAAAGTCAATCTTGGGATTAACAGTGCAAGTAGCACACGATTTTGTCATCAGTACATTGTTAATATTCTATACTTTACGAATTCTTCGAACCATTTAATGTAAAACACTATTAAAAATACAGTTTAACCAACCGTCATATATTTGAGAGGGCAACATGGTTTTCGTACAATTGCATAAATTTCGATTTCAAGATGGTCTAGATTAGCGTTTTAAATAAAATTTTCCCATGAAGTCGCTTTAAGAGTGGGTGCACAGTCGTTTTTTATTTGTTTACATAAGCCGCACATTTCTGTTACGATGCGTTATCGATTCACGATGTACTCCATTTATACTGCCGCAAGAAAAGCCGCTTCCTATGGCATCACTCATGATGATGTGTAAATGCCTGTTTTAAGTCTCTCGATGGAGTTATAACGCCATTCTGGTGGCAGTCCTACAGATACGTTTGCAGGGGGAGCACTTCATCTGTGCCAAAGGGCTAATAAGGTTTCTTGATGTTAGGCAAGTTTGTTTTGGAGGTCCAATCCTTTTTCACTATTAGAGATTTACTGGTGATAGAATTTTATACAACTTATTGCTTAATGCCACTTTAACACATTAGGCGTGCTTTTACATTGCCAGGTTTGACTACGAATCGTCTAGCATTCCTGATTGGTTGGTTGAATTCTGGCCCAATTTTTGCTGATGCTTCTCCATTATCTTTAGGCCTATCAGTTCTACTTTGGTGAGCATTCTTTTACAATTACTTAAATCGTCTTCCTAAGTATTGTTAACAACCGCTGGCAATTGTTTGATGGAACCACAATTTCTTAAACTATGAACAACACCGCCCTGCTCTCTGATCTTAGCGATTAGGACAGTAGACATTAACAATGCCACGAAGGCGCGAAGGGCTGCTTTCTTACAAGAACTCAATTGCATAATGCCAATCACTATTATAGACTGTTACCATAAGAACATCGGGTTAGCGCCATGTGTATGCTTGTGTGGCGTTGTTTGGCTCGTGACATTTTCATGGCACGAAGACCACTCTCTGCCGTGCACAAACGTATTAGAATATCAATGACCAAATGGTCTCACACGCTCTAATTTGTTGCAGTACTTCGTTTGTGGCCACAACTTTTGCCATTGTCAAAATGCCCAGCAAATAGACAGCCCTCATGTCACTGCTAATCACTAACTGAAACCTTACAACAGGGGTTCCTTCAAGTTCTAGTGCTCTTTTGAAGTTGTGGGCTCCTTAGGGGCAATAAGTGGCGGTGTTGATGATGTATATCTCTTTTGATTTGTTCTGCTAAGTTTGCAATCAACATTTGCACGCATTTTATTCATTTGCATTTTACTCCCGAATTCGCTACTAAAGTTGCCTCACATATCAATGCCATGCGAACACGAATTATTTGCTTAAAAGATCGTGTTAAATTAGTATCCACACATTGAAAACATTTGAGATTTATAAATACTTGCCCATGTAATGAAGTTTGATACCACAGTCCGCCCATCGCATTTATTTTGGTGCTCCTTTGAGTAGGCAGGATTTTAACCTCGGTACTTGCTAGTTGTGATATGAGCAGGAAATGTACGCAAAGAACACTTACCGCATTAAAACTAGCTTAATTTTTGACGCACACGCCACTCCTTTGAGAATTATGAGATTTTTGGAAATTTTCTTTAAATCTGCACACATCTCTTTTTAGCCTTAAAGAGAGTGAGCGACACGTAACGCACGATAAAGGTATTTTGAAGACCTGTTTGTCACCTGACGTGGTGGTAAAATGGGAGGAAACCGTTTTGTTTAATTGGAATCGAGAACGCTCCCAGCGCTAACATTTTTAAAGGTCTACGCCAGAGCGTAAACTACCGGGATTAAACGGACTTAAGCGTTTGAAACGCTATTACGCGAAAAAAATGGTGCTCCTTGATTTGCCTTATTGGTTTCCCGGATCAAAAAAAGAGTTGCCAATTCCCAGTCTGGCCACTGTTGTGTACGATTTTACTTTCGCGTCCAAATTCCAAAATTTCGGCTGAAAATCGTGAATTTATATGGGAAGGAAAGTGTGGCAACTTTAGTTATTTAAAAGTCAAAATTTTTACTCATTACACATTCTAGAGCATTAAACCCACCCCTCATTGAGTACTAAATATTTCTTCTTTACCCACTGCAAAAATTCCGATTAAAAGTGCCTTAACAATGGTGAGACAGAGACATTATCAACAACATTTAAGTGTGATAAACTGCGGCTCCTCTGAAGGCTAATGAAGATAAAACTTGGACAGAAGAGGTGTAGGTAACTAAAAAGCAGGCTAATGTCATCATTCAGCAGTCGAGCACCAAGCCAAGGCTTTTGTGCTGAAGCTCACAAGTGGATCACTCACCTAAACTACAGGCCAAACGGACAACCAAGGTTCCGCGTAGCCCTTCAGCCTCACCACAAGTCCACCTCCATGCGACTTCCATGCGTTCCCATGTCAACCTTCCACGACAGCCATCACAGCAGGACAACTCCCACAAGACATCCGTGCCACTCACCCTATTTCAACGCCACTGTGACAACACTTGATCATGTCGTCTCTGATCCCCTTATCGAGCCCACCAGCTCTGCATTTCGGTCCACCAGGGGGAGACAAAGTTGAGACCGAGGCAGTGTGCTGGTAATTGCGTAGGTCCATAGCTCAGTGTAGGAAGTTTGGTCGAACTGGGGAGTCGATCAATGCGAACTGGGGCTGTGATGGCCATGTGTGGGTGAGGTATTTTGTGTTCTCATCTCAGCACTGCTCAGTCATACCTATCTGCCAGCGTCCTACGCTGGAGGTGGTGTTGCCAGATCAGATAGTTGAGATACTGGGATAGTGAGGGATGCAGTAACGAGCTATTGAAGGTTAGTTGACTCTGGTGTCGCTTCAGTGACTGATGGTCACTCTATAAACGGCAGAACTGAGGTAGGTAGCCTTCTGCTGAGGTGGTCACAGAGTCGTCCACCAGCAGCATGAACGATCCTTTTGTCCTGCTAAGTTTGATTACTTGGAACTAGAAATGAGGAAAAAGTGTGGTTGAAGACGAGGTTCGCTTTCCGTTGCCTCCAAAGCAACGCCTTGAAACTCTCTTGAAGACTAATGACATCGTTTTCTTTAGATAATATTTTATTACTAGTATGGAGAAGGAATTTTTAACTTCGAAAGTGGCAGTGAAGCCAAAATATAGGAGCAACCGAATATTATCTTTCCGAGATTTGGATGCCAATCTGCTAACAACTTGTACAAATGCACAATGTTTTGACGACAAAATAGCGTCGGTCATTCTACAGATACTTTGGTTCCTTAATGGTGGTAAATTGACGACTTGAGTTTTCTTGCATTGGAGTATAGATTTTATCTATTTTTTCTGTGATCATCAAATTACTTTAGGTTCGGTAAAAATGGTATTCTTACACGTCTAAACCAAGCCTTTAAATTAGCAAGGAGCGGTATTCGTTGTTCAAAATGTCTCTATTTCTGGACCCCTTCACTGAGACAAAATCTCATTGTTTTCCACGTGCAGATTTTTTTAGATGTCCGCCAAATAACAATGGCTCAAGACGATTTCGTTTAAAAGTGCTCAGCAAATGTTCTTTCATTATTCGTGCTTAAGATAATTTGTTTGTGCTGCCAGGATGGCTGCCTTCAAAGTAAACTTTAAGGGATTCATTTTATTGCGATCTCACACCATGCTCATACGTATAGTAAGTCAGAATTGTCGCTGCTGCTTTCCTTTTTAAGTAGCACAGAACAACTATTTCACTGGTTGTCCTCAACACTGTTTTTTTGCAAGATTGCATGACACCGAATTTGAGCAAATTTCTCCCAATTATCCTTGGAACCAAAGCACCTGTCATGAAACTTTCAACAATTTTGTAGTTTTAACTGAATTTATGGTAAATGTAGTAGGAGTCTTGTTAGGTTTACTTTCTCTTTCACTGGGCAACGAAAGGTTCGTCTCAAATGCGTTCATGCAGAAGGGCCAAGGAGGCAGAATAATAAGAGGCAAAACCACGTGCATTCTCGTACGCCAAATGGCATTTTATTTTGCAAAATCAAGTCATTGAGCAGCTTTTTCTTAAAGCCTAGAGAAACATTGACTGGATGGTAGTGAACCCAGGTTTTGGTTGCATCAGAAATTATTTTCGGTCATCACTTCTTTCAGCTTTCTGCATTTGGAAATTTGTTCTCTGTTGTGCTAGAGCTCGATTTCGTCATAAACTTATGAAAATTGGGTGTAGATAGGCTAGTGGGAAGAAGATACAAAGCTATGCTAAAGACTTTGCTCCGCCTCATTAAGTACTCTGCGCAATTATTATGATCTTTAGCATTTTATCCACAGTGGTCTATTTGAACCCCAGCCTTGTTTGTAACTTTACGCAAATATGATCTGCGTCCCCCAAAAACGAGCGCAAAGCTCTCCAAAATCAAAGTCGAAGGATTTTTGTCTTTTTGGTTACCAAAATAACTTATAAGCATCCAAGTGAGGTCAAGAAATGTAGTGAAAATGTCGCCAGATTATTGCTGAGATAAATTTGCAGGCGGTAACCTTTCAAAGGATTTAGGTTTGTATTGCTGTTATCGGAAATGTTTTGGAATTTTTTCCAAAAATCAATTATAAAAAGGTTCAGGTTGAATTCACTTTGGTGAAATGTTAGTAGTTACATATAGTGAAGAAGCAGCAACAAGTCGAAGTAACATCTTAAAATAGAGAATTCTTAGTGGTTTTTTATGCGTTTCTTAACTCATTTTACGGCTAAGTGGATTTCGTGATTGGTGCAGTGCGAGATATTCAACGCTTACAACGGGTAAAGGACGTAAACGATCCGACAAGCCGTTTTCATGTATTTAGCCTATATAAAAATAATAATCCTTTCTAAAACTCACTTCTTAAGACTTTTACATGCCGCTTGATTTAAAAATTGTCACATTATAGGGATGCCACTGCTTTCAGAGACTCTAAGTTTTATTCCAACTGTTTGTTAAAGTCTCGGATCCTCCTTCTGCTTGATTTCATTGTAAGGAAAACGAAAATTAACTTCCGGATTTGATTTGAGTTGGCAGTTTTATTTGGTTTTATGGTCCTTTTCAAAGTTACCCAGATAAATTAAATTAAGTTCAAGCGGCTTCTGGTTACCAATTTAGGGCTGATGTAATTGTTATTATGCTAGTTCCCACATAGTTAAAAGTATCATTACTTCCGGTCTGCAACTTTGATTTAGGCCAAGATTTCAGCAACGCACCATGGAGCCTTTTACTTGAGTCCATGCACAGATTTCCCTTTTATTTTTACACATACAAATGTAAAAGCCGAATTTGCTTCTTTCCAGTCAAAGTAATCACTTCGCTCCTTCCATCTCATTTAGCAATTTATTTGATTTGCACTTAAACTACTCCGGGTACAAATATCAACCGTTAGTTGTCTATTCGCATTAGCGATCGCTGCGCGGTGTCAAAACGGTAAGCTGTTTGGTTTTCTATCCAGCCAAATGATTTGTTCCGGTGACAGCTTTTTCCTTATTTAAAGTTAATCTGTCCCTATTCGTTGGCTCACACACAAGTGATCTGAGAGGACCATCCATTTGAATACATTACACTTCATGCGTTTTGGGTTATGTTAACAAGCACGAAGGTGGTTGGAAGTACCTGGTGTACTCGGTATGTCCAATGTAGCCAGACTTGTATAGTTCAACGTCGCCAAAATCGAAAACAATAATGCTAATAAGAAAAATTCTTTCTTGACCATCGCTATCTTTGTTAATACCGTTAGTGGACCTCTCCTCACTCATTTGTTGTTAATAATTTTGTCGACGAAATATCTTTTGCCCGCTAATGCGAGTGCAAATGTTGTTTTTCATAACCAAACGATCATCAGGAAAGCGTGGGTGTCGGCCCTGAGGCGTCATCAGTGGGCTGCCTCCTTACCATGACCACGCTATACGGCGATGCCAGCTATATACTGGTAATTTGAATTGACCGCAGTTGTGCGCTAGCATGAGCTTGTGTAAGCCATAAGGCGTTGGCTCTCAGGTCAGCCCGTTGCACGCGGCTCAGAGTCCGTCCTTTGCAGGTATTTACACGTCTACTTCTGGCTTTCTCTCTCTCTCTCTGTCTAACATTCACCATTGCTAGTTGCACATATCTATGCCTGCGGTACGGCAAGAAAATGCTTTATCCATGAGCCTGGAGTGCAAAGCAACCGATACAGTAATTCCAGCAAATTATGCTTTAACCGTCATAGAGGGCCTAATTTTTGTGAACCTTGCTGTAAAAAGAGCCCGATTCTGACTTACACCAGCATTTATCCGATTATACTAAAGGAAATGGGATAGAACGAAGATAATCCTCTGCCTAGATTGAATTACTAGCGCAAATTAGCTTATCAGTGTCGCCACCTTTAAACATAATTGAGGTATTTATCATTTTTACCATGGAATGGTAGTCAACCTCAACACCATTGACTCTTCCCACCGCACCTTTTGTCTCCTTGTTCTTAGGATTGGCGATGACTAAAGTGTTAGTTTTAGCTTAATTCAACTTACTTCTTGTTGTGTTCCCTTCCAAATTTAAGACGTACTCAATTAAGCCAAAAAACAAACTAATCGCAATTTTTTATTTTTGTTCTAATTCATTACTGCAATTTATTAGTCCATACAAATGACTGTTGTTCCACGGCAAATTACTTTTTCATCCAAAGCATTAGGCCAGTGCAACGGTCTTGTAGAGTCCTTTTAGTCAAGAAGCTTAGAAGATCGTGTTATCCGAAGGCGCGGACTGAGGGTGGTCTATGAGTTGACAACTACTTTCCATCTGAATTAGTTTTGATCCTCAAAAGAGGCACTCCTTCTAAAGACAAATGCAGGCGCAGCTCTTGGACAGAATGTGCATTGTTCAAATGAAGAATAACTTCGAGTCTACTGCTGAGGTTCCTCCATTTGACAGTCCAGCAGAGGTGCAATGTTGTATCACTTTAGCATCGCATCATCAAAGCTGGCACTGCGTTGTCCTCTCAACTCGATCAAGAAGATCACCAAAGGGCGAATTTGGGATTTTTCGAGATACACGAAAAGCTGTTTGTGCTGTCTACTGAGTGCGTGTTAATAAATCAGAATTGTGCATACGCTGATGTGTAGAATTGGTTTCTCTTAAAGAAATATTCACTTTTCTGCTGTGAGATTTTCACAGAAAAGCATTCATATTTCTACCATTTGACTACGTGAAAAGTTTGCATTTCACCAACTAATACTAGAGTCCATAACATGTCTGTAATTTGAGCTACTTATTGTCGTTTTTTTTATTGTCGACCGAAGTGCAGAACTTCTCGGGGATTGTTTCCGGTATCGTCGCCACCTTTTTTATCTTCCTCAATTTTTTGCAATCTAACATCTTTTGAAATTTATGCGATATTTGATTAAATCGGTATCTCTTAGTACTTGTATTTGTAAGCTTAGTTTCAGGTTATGTAGCTTTTTACTTGGAAAAATTGTTGGCTCATAGAAGTATCAGTGGCATGCACCAATCAGCTGAAGTCATATGGCTTGTAGACATTCCATCATTGCCTGAGTTGCTAGAACATCACAGGTAATGCGCTGTAGGAAAAGTTTGAGGTTTTTAAAGTGAGGGGTCAGTGTTTCATCCGATAATTAAATTTTGTTTTATGTCACATATGCCACTTTTTGAAACTTGTTTCATCAAATTCTAAGCCTCTTTGCTATGCGTCACATCTACACTGCGCTCATTTTCAAGATTGGAGTGATTTCACTTTATCCCAGGCCACACTAATAGTGTCACCGTTGAAGTTTTACCCAATTTTAAGCTTTGAATTTTATTGAATTGCGAATATTAGGACTGACATCACTGGCTGTCAAAGTTTGTGGAGTGAAGTCGTAGGCATTCAGACCATTATGCTGATGGGACAGATCAAATTCATTGTTTTAAATGCAAATTTAATGCAGTTATGCTGGTACCTTAGACCACACCTCAGAGCCCCACTCGTAGCATTCAGTTACGCACACTTTTAGCCGCTCTCTCTTGCTTCGAATGTCTCCCTCCACCTCTGCCCACCATCACTCGTCACTTCAAAACTGATGAACCGTCTTGGTAATGACAGCCTGTATTTTTTGACTTCTCAGGCCTCAATACATGCTGTTAATTTGCTTTAAGGCAATTGGCAATTAAAATGCCTCACTTCTGATGTGGTACCTTTTTTTTGTTAGAGTAAAAATTAAAGGAAAATTTACTTTCACTCATAGACTTGAATCAGTGCTTCCTCTAACTCCAGTTTAAAAAATTACCTCGGGTATAATCGTCATTAAAGTTAAAATCTTTGGAAATATTTTTAAGAAGAGGAAACAGTCTTTGGCACCTATAATAAGTAAACTTATAGAATGGGCCACGGATTGAAATGACACTCACACTAAACTCACATTTTCCCTAAAATTGGCAGGCTTTACATCTAGCACGATACTTTGTCTCATGGCATGGTGGGGCCATCAAGAGACTGGTCTTCTCAATTTAATGGAAGCACTCGCATGATTGCTGCCTAAGGATTAGGATTACCGTAATGCTCGACTTGAAACCCATGATTTGTATTGAAGCGTTTCCGGTAATATGATACCGGATGCATAACAAGAGATTTTTCCATTCCGTTGCCTCAGCGACTCGGACACTGCGTGGGAACTCTGTTCTATCCTCAGTAATACTAACCTCCATTGTTATACAATGATCGCAAAGTTGAGAGGTTCATTTTACGTAAAGAAGTTGTTTAAAACGGTTTAGCAAGTTTTGTCAGCCTTATTTCCCTTCTTTGAAGGAGTCAAAGTAGGTCATTACCGCAGGCTGTGGTTATTTTAGGTGTTGTTACGAACAGCAGTCTTGCAATAAGCGTAGGCACATCCTATTCTGGCAAACACGAACGTGTGTGCATTTTTGACAGGCGCTTACTGAGTCCGGGCTAAATTTGCATTTGATAAAGGTGAAGGTTTAGAATGACCTAAGTTCTTCAATACTCGCTTAAACTACTCATTTTCGGTTTGTTGCATCCTCTCTGTCGGAAAGGCAAGAATGCTAAGTCAGTGTGGACGAACTTACGTGGCTTTGTTACTGCAAGCTGTAAAATGTATGAGAAAGTATTTGGTTTGATATTTGGGGTGACAAAACCAATTGTATTGTCATGAGTTTGCTGGGATACTACTAGGCCTTATCAAGCCAATTGGTTTAATTTATGGACTTTTACTTTGTACCTGATGCTCCTTATATGCTTCTCTGAAACTCTTTAATCACAGAATACGTCAGCACTTATTAGCCCAAATCTGTTCAGCAAACAGGCAATTAACTTCTAAGTAATGCTAAAAAACAGGCTCATGCAATCTGTTCAGTGGAGCAGCTTTGTACTGACTTGAGTAAACCAACAGATATGTCTATGTCAGCAAATAAGTATAGTTTATTAGTTTTTATTGTTCACCTCCTCGCATTCATTCTGCATGCCTAAGTTTACCACTGCATGACGTTCATGGCCGCTTGACACACATGCTATTGTCGTGGTTATTCTTTTCAAGTGAAAATGCGCAGTTGAAAAGCACTACTTATAATTATAAAACAGCTGAGCATCTCACACAGGGTGTTTGTTCAAGTGATTGGTCTATATTAACTTTTGATGACGATTAGACGATGGAGTTAACTTCTCTTGAAATTGTAGTCACGCCAAATTGCTACTTGCAGTGATTCCGATTAATGCTCGCCGGTATTTGCGAGAATGACAACTTCTCTTAGTTCTGCTCCTTGATTAAACTGCGACACGTGATAGTGGAATTGACTGTAGATTTAAAGTTTTGAGAAGGCCTATTTTTCAACGCACACACATTTTTTTGCTAACTTAGACAACTCACTTCTACACGCGCCATTTATCAATCCTTTGCTCACAATGCAACGACTTTTTATTAGTCGCATTCACATTTAAGAAAGTTTGGGCATTGCAAACTGCTTTTATAGGATGAGTTCCATCCTCCCTTCCATCGCTGATTCCTCTTGACTTTTCACGCCCATTTTGATAGAAGAAAGCCACTTGTCCTAAGCAAAGAGATTCACATGACTTGTACATCTTGCCAGATGGAAATCGGATACAAATGCCAATGTTTTCGAAGGACAGGGATGGGTGGAAGACAAAATCCCGTCTACTCATGCGTGCTCAGTATGAAGACAAAATTCCCCATTATTTATTTTTTATAAACGCTTTCGAAAAAGTTCTGGGGTGATCGCTTATAGTATGCTGTGGTCATCTAGTTACGGCCGGTAGTAACAATAAAGGTATAAAATCAGAATAACTAGGGTGAACGCCGACTTATAACAGTATGGAAAAGAAGTCGGTTTTACTGTTTCAATGATAACAACCTTACTGCCGAGTGTACTCGTCAGAACAGGAGAGATAAAGTGACTTATCGTGATACCATCCATTCAAAATAGATGACGCAGATGATGGTGAAGCATATCAATCACATCGCGTACACACCCCAGCTCACAAATTCACCTATTGGATCGATCTCGTATCCTGATTGGCTCTCCCAATTTTTGCTCATTCCGCACACGAGCAAGCTGAGTTTGCCATTGGATAATTTAACAAGCGAGTTTATGAGGGTATGGGCACGTTAACAGTGCCTTGAAGACGCCACCCTCTGTGCCTATTTACCTGTATTCTCACTCACTTTTGGGTGGTGAGTCAGTATTAGTAGGCGTAACCAAGTGGTCTTGAAGGACGAAACTTCTAATCTTTTCTACTTAAGGGGCTTTGCAATTTTGTGAAAACCTTCTATTCTTATTGCTTCGGATGTGTGTAGTTTTTATGTTAAAAAATTTTCACCCGTATCAGTACTTGGTAGAGGCTTGGACAGCAAATTAAAGCCCCCTAATTGCAAAAATATGGTCCAACAGCTCATCAATCTCTAGTAAGTTGCAATTCGTAGCGAATGATGAATTGACTAGACTTTCAAAAGTGTTCTTGATAATGCAAACACCAATGACGACTTCAAATGCATTCTCATTTGTTTCCCGCTAGCAGTGCCTAAAATAGTGCTCTTTCATGATTGCAAGTAGTTCTGTTGTCCACTTACTCAAAGGTCTGTTTTACCATTTCGAGGGTTTGCGCTTGCAGTGGTATATCAGCTAAACGTCATGCAGCGTTTGACTAGAGGTGTTGACTTAAGTGTTGACTAAGTGATTTAGGTTATCTGAACTCTCAACGATTTGAATTATTTGCCTGTATTGCTTCTAATGAACTTTTGACAATAGTACTACTCTGGTTTCGTTTGGGACTCTGCAACACTGACTGCCCACCAATGTTACCCTAAAAACTTAAATAGACTAGGTTCGCGCTCACTTCAAACTGATACCGATTTCTTTAAATAGCGAATAAATTAAGCTCGAAACGTATGAAATGAGGTAGTTTGACAGCATCAAAAAAGAATAGGGGAACTAGCTAATAATATTTTTGGTTCAACCCATGTAAATCACTTGCCAAAATTTGGATTTTGCCGGTATTGGAATGCAAAGGCGTGTTTATTTTTGATGCCATTACTACAAAGTGTTCATAAATTTTTAATTTTCGTAGCTTTTGCCCTCCAAACCACCTTGAATGTGATATTCACACGCTCCGATCAGTCATTAATGAAAAAGACACATTAAAAATTGCATAACGCTGCAACATTTTGTCGGCTAAACCTTGCAATTTCATTTTATTTACTCGTGCCTTTCCTGGTAATTATAGGCTGTGATACCTGCGAGGAAAATGCTCATGGGGGCCCTTTCTCCACCGGAAGCACTACTTCTACTAGTTACACCAAAAAGAGAGTAAATTATTTTTACTGTACAATAATTAGTAGATATACTGTCGTTGCCTAATACTATATAAACTTCTCAGCAGAATCAACACAATCCGAGTCGTCAATTTCACCATAAAGATCACCGGCATTCCGAACATGCTCACGGAGATCACTCATGGTAAGCGCTTGCCCTTTTTCAAAATAACGGCAAACACATCTTCTCCAAATTATTCTGTAATCTACTAGTTACATCTTATTTCCATCGCATCTATAAACCATCATTTTAAGCACTCATGGCCTTACAATTAGCATTCGAATCCCATCTCGTACTAAGCCGAATGCATTTATCAATTACACAATCAATTTTGAAATCCTGTAAGCACAATGTTTTTGTCATATACCCTTTCGGGTTTAATATCGCTTAGGTGGAAAATTAAAACTTTCTCTGTAAGAGTTAGCAACATAGAAACCGTAGCTTCTACATCAGATTATAATACGATCTTACGCAGTTTTGCTCTTTGGTGCAAACCGCTTAACCAAGCCATTAACTTTAATCTAATAACTTGCAGAAGTTTTAGGTGTTTAATATGTGAACCACTTGCCTCAACAATTGTGAGTCATACATCGGGTCGAATAGCCCCCACAAATCGCCTTCACCTTAGCATTGTTTCAAGTAATAAGCCTTTGTTCATTCAGCCTACTCTTTGTGCTGGCGATATTTTGAATTAAACTTTTAATGTTAGGCGGGTCTAGTGTAAATGTAAACATAATCGCAATTAAAATACTATCCTTTTCACTTAAACGGATAGCTGCCCACATCAAACCATGTCTTGCCACACATGAGCATCATGAGTTGTCATGCTCCCCTCGCAGCTGTAGGCTCGCATGGCTTGTGCCTGTCACTATGTAATTAAATTAACCGCGCGGGAGTCATTCATGGTACGATGGCAGCAAGTTAACCCTTTCAAGATTAAGCCTGTATGCTCTAACAACAGTTTTGAACAACGTTTACATTATAGGACATTATTTATAATAAACTGGATTCTCTGCGCGAAGTTTTGTCTGCTTATTGTCGTTACTGAAAGCTTTATTTGCTCTTCCACTGCAGGCAGTAGTAGCGTTGCAATTTATACAACCCATTTCAACTCCTCCTCTTGATCTTGAAACCATCTGCCCTAATGACCTTATTCCTCATTGTTCTTTAGTAGACTTGGAAACAGTATGGCTGTTTGAGAAGAAAAGTGTTTCGATGGCTGCTATCTATAAAATCCAATAGACACCTCTAGTCTTATAGGCCTTTTAATTTCAAATCACGTAAAGGTGCGTACTTTAGGTAAACTATAGTATTCTGACGATCCTCATAGGTATTGCCAAATTTTGGTTTCTAATTGAATTCAAAATTTGGTATTTTGCGAATCTCATGCAAAAGCTGTAGCCCTTGCGGCTTTCTAGCTCCTAAACATTGTTCAAATAACTGAATCTGAGGGCTACAGAACATCTAATTTGGAAATAAACTTGATGAATATGGGTATCACAGACCAGAGGCAGGCACAAGTTATCATAATATTAACAAACGAGCAGGGAAGGCATAGGTAACTGAAAAGCAGGCTAATGTCACCATTCAGCAGTCGAGCACCAAGCCAAGGCTTTTGTGCTGAAGCTCACAAGTGGATCACTCACCTAAACTACAGGCCAAACGGACAACCAAGGTTCCGCGTAGCCCTTCAGCCTCACCACAAGTCCACCTCCATGCGTTCCCATGTCAACCTTCCACGACAGCCATCACAGCAGGACAACTCCCACAAGACATCCGTGCCACTCACCCTATTTCAACGCCACTGTGACAACACTTGATCATGTCGTCTCTGATCCCCTTATCGAGCCCACCAGCTCTGCATTTCGGTCCACCAGGGGGAGACAAAGTTGAGACCGAGGCAGTGTGCTGGTAATTGCGTAGGTCCATAGCTCAGTGTAGGAAGTTTGGTCGAACTGGGGAGTCGATCAATGCGAACTGGGGCTGTGATGGCCATGTGTGGGTGAGGTATTTTGTGTTCTCATCTCAGCACTGCTCAGTCATACCTATCTGCCAGCGTCCTACGCTGGAGGTGGTGTTGCCAGATCAGATAGTTGAGATACTGGGATAGTGAGGGATGCAGTAACGAGCTATTGAAGGTTAGTTGACTCTGGTGTCGCTTCAGTGACTGATGGTCACTCTATAAACGGCAGAACTGAGGTAGGTAGCCTTCTGCTGAGGTGGTCACAGAGTCGTCCACCAGCAGCATGAACGATCCTTTTGTCCTGCTAAGTTTGATTACTTGGAACTAGAAATGAGGAAAAAGTGTGGTTGAAGACGAGGTTCGCTTTCCGTTGCCTCCAAAGCAACGCCTTGAAACTGTCCTGGAAATACACGAAGGAGCCTGGAACAACTACGGCTGTCTTTTAGCCAGCCTGTCTCGACGAGGAGGAACCAGTACTGTCACTTCAAAAAATGCAGGATTAAGCGACTAGATCATTGGTTTCACGTTGTAATTGTTAAAACTAAATTAACGCTGTTCATGACGTCTTGCTGCTATTAATCACCTAAATATAGTAAGTAGTTGTGTTATAGAGTGCCTCATTATTATCAGCATTTTAATAGGCATAAATTTCTTGGGAAAGCAGGAACATAGGAATGAATGAAAATTAAAAATGGACCAACTTTTATTTTCCGCCTTAACAAGAAAGGCTTAAAAGTAGCTTTGCTTGTGGTAAGTGGTTCTGTGAAAACGAAGCTGTGCACCATCCGAACGTTAATTGTTTGCAAGGCAATTAGGTGTGCACAGATTAGAATTTCTACCAGTGTCTTTTGAATTCTAGGTCAAAATCCACTGCATGCTTGGTTGAGAAAACGCCTACTGATTCATTTGATTTCGAAAATGGGTTTTCAAGTCATCCAGGAGAGCTTAACAGCGTTTCGCATACCAGAACAAAGTTTTGCAGACACAAACATGGCAAAGTGCGAGCACCCCTTGCGAAGCGTGGTTTCTCACTCTCACGTTTTTTTCAACGATCCTCCAAAACTTTCGATTCTCCTCTCGAGGATGAGAGAGAAGCCTTTGACGAGTCACACTCACCTTCACAACCACTAACGTTGGGGCATATCTACTCCTCATCGTCGACCAACTTGAAAGAGAGCGATTCGTGGACTTCTCTCCTAGACGAGCGATCACGACAGGCTCCAACTCAACAGTCATGCAAAATTCCCTCCGCTAATGAAATCCGTACCGGCAAACCCAACACACTGCGAACAAATTCTGAGCAGGTCTTCAATAGGTAAGCAATGATGACTGTGTCCTATCAAAGCATGCATATTCCAGTTAAAAACACGAAATTTCCACTGAACACCAGATTTGTGCTAAATTATCATTGCATCTGCAATCAACTTTTACAAATTTTGACACAGAAATCAGTTATTTTCTCACACTCAATTTGTAGGATTTAAATGGGCCTGAGGGCATCCGCAAATGGCATTAGTAAATCCTCAGGCATATTGCTTTGCATTCGCATAACAACCAAAAAGTGCATTGGCGAGACTAAGACAATTGAGCCTTTCCTATTTACATCTTCCAACTACCATTGAAACGTTGTAAACACCATTTTGATCTCAAGTAATTTTTCACTTTACAATGAATAGTACTTTGTAGCATACTTCAAAACGATGAATATCAACCGTTCGTTTACCCAAAACCTTGGGATTTTACGAGGGGCAACGATAGTGTCTGTATTCTGGATTAATCATCAAATGCTTTAAGTAGCAAATAGTTCGTTGGCAATTTGCCCCACAGGGAAAATCCAACTGGTGCTCTCTCCACGGTTGATTCAGTGTGCTTACAGAAGAGCTGCGCCAATGCCTCAGCTGATGAGGTGAAAAACATCACAACATCAGAGCCAGCAATGCTGCGGAGAAGGCTGGCTCTCCGGAGGCGGCTCCTCTCCCGTTCGAGGCAACCTCTCGATGAATCTGCAGGCCACCAGCTACGGAATCACGAGATCAACATCAAGAGTCAAGGCTTAGAGTTTGGAGGATTTCAGGCCAGTCTTCTAGGTGGTCGGAGGCATTCCTTTTACGTCAAGACGTTGGCAGGTGAGACGTATATCTTCGCTGCAGCATCTCAGGATGAACGCGATTGTTGGCTCACCTGGTATGCCTCGTATCCTGAAGAATGCAGTTGATTCAGTCTTTTTATTCACAGTTCTATCGCATTTCATATGGTGCATAATCAAAATTTGGGTTAATTGCTGAGTAACGCTGGCTGCTATTTAACCACCAATCTTGACCTTGCACTTTAAATTATTCATCGCTCCGCATTAATATTGGACTCTACAAGAATAGCCTAAAGCATTCAGATAAAGTTACCTTTTGGAAAACGATCTGAGTTATCCTGCTCTTAAGACAATAGACCTACCAATGACTATTTTGGTTTACGTTTTTTTATTTCCTCTAACCATATATACGTGCTCTGTTGGCGCCGATTAAGAAATTTGTATGTACTGCGTAGCTCCTCCATTGCCTGTGCGATTTGGAGGAAAGTGTTATGTGTGATTCGCATACCCGTTGTCCTTTTCTTTAAAAAATTTTGGTTTCACCTCAAGTTTGCAACCTCTATCCCTAACAGACATTCTCCATGACTCCTGGCTTCTCGGTAAGGTGGTACGACTAATACATGGATCACTGTGAATCCACGTGCTTATTCATTGATGCTATAATATGTCGCCAAAGTGCTTGGAAGTTTTAAACTTTGGCTTTGAAAGGGTCATTACTTTCAGGCCTTTATAAATCTGCCATAATTTGTGATTGCTGCAGCTTAAAGTTAAGGTAAATTTCCACTGTCATCCAACATTTGCAATTATGAGGTAAAAACAAAGTTAAAAGAATGGACAAGTAGCAAGTCAAATGGGAGTTTGAGAGCGTCAAACTTACGGCAGCACGGATGCGCTTGTTCTTTTACCTTGAACGGTGATGAATCACTGCTGTTAGAGGGCACACTTCTTTCGCTGCATTCAATTTGGCAGCAGTACACATTCCTCAGTGTGCGTCTTCTTCTGAAAATGTCTACACAATTCAAAATGTTGTTTATGGTTACTCTTGGGGACCTTTCAGAGATAACGCATTGCTAACAAATCCTAAAGAATTATTTAATAAGTATCGTGGGGACTTACCTATGCGAAGCGTAGTTACGAAACCTTTATGCAGTGCTTTTGTTTATGGCATTAAGATGCGAATTTGAAGTTCAACCTGCGTGAACCCTATTTCCTCGGAGCTACTATTCTGACTGCCCTCAGCCGGTGAAGTCGTTCGGTAGCTGTCAACGGTCAAAGCATCACACAGCACATACTTCTTTGCTAACAAGGCTTTTAAACAGGTTAAAGTTTAGACAAATTTGATTCGGTTTTGGCTACCTTTTTGGTAAGTCTATTAATTAGATGGCGCGGGAGATAGATAAGTGGCATGATAACAATAGGTGGACGTCTTTTTCCATATATGTGATTCTTATGCTCCCAAATTCTTCAATGTTGAGAGCATTTTCGTGGGAATCAGACTGTCCTCTCTCTTTTATAGTTTCATTGACCTTAGAACATCTTCTGGCGGCTTTCACCGTAATCCCAGCTTTTTTAGGGTCCCGAAGTTAGGCTAGCGCCACACATTTGTAGTCGTCTCGACTTACCGATAACGCATTCCTGACCCTCACCCACCGACTTCCCACAGTTAAGGCGGAAAAGTGACGAGCTTAATTTGGCTAGATTGGCATGCAATCGGTAATGGACGGCATACAATAATTCCATCTCCGTAATTCTGAGAGCGAAATTCTTGTGTTTTTGAATACAAATTTGCTCAAATAAGCATATACCTCTCTAGTAGACTTTAAATAAAATATTTAGCAGCTCCCAAAAGGCATTTCACTTTGCTCATTTTGCCACATCTCAATTCCCGCAACTATTTCTAACCCTTTAATCTATTTCAATCCTTATATTTTTGTTCTACAGTGCAATTCGCGTTCATAGTAACAAATTAGCTAAAGTTTAGAAATTCACGAAAGTAAACAATTTAGCTGCCACCTTCGAACCGGCTGCTGAACGGAATCATTGCTTTAATGGCTTTACGAGGAAACGGAAACCCTCAAATCACAAAATTTATGCTGCCTAAATCAAAGAAAAGTGCTTATCAAGCGACCAAGTATATTCTTCATGCAGTTCCTTGTTATTTTTTACACAATCCGATTCCTCCGCCTAAACACAGTATTAACAGCACTCCATCCAAAAGTGATAAACAAGTCCGCCGTCAAGCCAAGACCAAATCACTGTGGTCTAATGATGTGAAGTTGAGGAAAGGTGACAAATTCCTGTTTACCTGCTTTTATGCAATGGAGACACCAATGATGCTTTATCGCCTATTGTTTTGAAGAAGAAGTATTTTACCACTGTCGGGGAACTTGAACGCAGCAGTGGCATAATTGATGCGATCGCGTTATGGCGTGGAATGCATTCGTAAATATTGTGCAAGTGATTTTAATCCTGCCTGTGGACAAATAAGCCTTCTGTTCGCTAGCATTACCGAAGTTACTGTATAACGGTCACTATAAGTGATGATGTTAATCAAGAAAGACTAATGAAAACCTAATAAAAGTATCAATTACTGCCCTAGATTTGCCATTTTTGCAGTGTTTGCAAGTCCTATTTTCCCCCGTTTTCATTAATTTCCTGTTTTTTCCACTAAAGGTCAACGTTATTGTTCAAAGCTAACAAAGGCACATCACATCTTTCCCATAGGGATAGACGTAATGTGTTAGGCTAGGAGCTCTAGAATAATCGTACGGAAATAAGCAAGTGTTTGTTACTTAATGCGGCTGAAACATGGTATTATTTAATCACACACTCTTGGGTGTTGGACCATTCATACGTTTCTGCAAAGTTGGAATTGAAAGTTAGTCGAATGAATGCAAGGCGTCTTGGGACATTAGAAAGTGAATGTAAGCTACAAGCAAAAGATGAAAAATGCAGAGCCTATAATACTATGCTATTCCCCACTACCTTCACAGTGTTTGGCTTCCAAGTGCCCATTCAATAAACCTCATAAAAGGATAGATAAAAGCCCTTTGTGGAGGTTATCTTCATCTTAGATATGGCAAAGTGATTGTCTGTGTTAGAATGTTGGAAATTGGCGGTGTTTATTGTTGTTCTTGGGACTAGACACGGGCTATTTTTATCGAGCCGTTTCTAAAGACAACTCCTAACAAGTTTTTTAATGTTAATCGGGGTGATGACTTTAGCATTGCCTGGGTAAGATGGCAGAACTTGAAAGTCAATAGCTTGCGGCACCAGGGTAAAGTGAGCTTATCTATAAAAGTATACGACGCCATCTTTTCAGTTTCAGAAATCCAAGAGTACACTGAACGTTCCTTTCTTTGGGTAACCGAGGTGAGGGTATGTTCCGACTTTATCAAAGCGTTTGTAATACAGATTTATAGTCTGCGCACCCATCTACCTCCTATTGTCTAAAGCTAGTATCAGCGCGTCACACATTTGCCAACTTCTAAAGAATGCTATTTTCAATGTAATACGCGATGCTGCAGAACTTCTAAACCGACTTTGAGCTGAATGTCGTGCACATTTATTAGGCCCACGATAGCAAGCGAATTGGTAACCCTGAATACGAGCCAGATAAAGTGCTGTTTGCGAAACCGTAGACTATCACCAGCGCCTGCCCTCGCAAGCTAACACGTTACAGCTTCCTTGCAAATACCCCGGCTTGTATCGAAATAACCTAAAAACAGTAGTGCTGTGATTGGCCTTCTGAGCCAACCAATTGGAGCGAGGCCTTTGGGCTATTGGTTATTTGATGCTGGTGCGCACCAACCACATATGTGCACATTCGTTCGTGCGTCATAACCAAGACCCACAAACACGTGTGGGTTCTTGCACGCCCTCAGCTAATCACCGCAGCACTCAGCATGGTATGTTGTGCTAGAGTTTCGTGAGAGAGCATGCTGTTCTGTCACCGTGGCTCAAAGGCATCAACTCCGCCGTCGTCGAGTCAAAAGCCTCATGATTATGTCTCATCTCGATTACAAGAAGTACCTTTGACTGATGCAGTAGGGGAATGGAGACTTCCATCAATTTTAACAGCTGGTTCTCTGGATGAGCTGTCAGCCTCTAATCCCCTCCTGCCTGAGGCACCTGTTATGTCTGCTGCATTGGAAGCTCAGTTGGCTACCCTATCTAGTCGTGAGACGGACGGGAAAGGGGATGGAGGGGAGAAACAAAATTTCCGATACGCCAGCCGAAGGCCGCACCACCTACCTAGTAGCGCCAGCATGCATAGCCTTGTCTCCTCAATCACCAGCCAAGAATATCCCCCGAGTCATACGCGGAAAAAGGACAGCACCATGTTGTCATCAGTTGTGGATGGAAATCTGTCTCTCCCAATCGCACATAAGAAACATCACCACTACTCGGGATTAAGTCTGCTATCCCTGAGCCACCACAAGTCAACCAATAGTACATTGAGAAAACTTCGTTCTCTGGATGTACAACAGTTCTCGGCTCTACTAGATTTTGAAGAGAGATATAACGACCCCTGGGTCGGGTCAATTTCGTAAGCGATTTTATGCTAGCTTTCATTCCCGTGCTCGAAGTAACCAGTTCATTTCTGATTTTGTGCTTCGTATAACTTAGGTGATTGCTGTTTGGGGACTTATCGGGTATTCAAGCGGTTTCCTCTGCTGCTGTAGTCCTTTATTTTTATTGATTTCTAAATCCAATCACACAACCCCTGTTGTGTTTGTGTCACCGTGGATGGTGAATGTTGAATACAAATGTAACGATTTTACATAGTTCTCTTGATAAGATAGGCTAAGTGTCTTTGAGCTGCGATTAATGGGAGAATTCAAGGTAACCTACTGAATTAAAAGGGACCATCGAAGCACGCGATCACCGATCCTACAAATATATAGTGCCAACACCAAGTCAATACTTTCAATGCAGTGCATCAGCTTGATGTTTCCCATTTCGTAAAGTAGGCACGAAGTCGAACAATACCACGTACCAAGAGAAAGTTTATGTCCATGAATTGCCTTTAAAGTTGATTTAACATAATCAACAAATGGTATAAATCTATTGTACTTGTCGTTTAGCCATACCTACTGTAATTTATCGCTGCAATAAAATGACTTCATTTATGTCTGTTAAAAAACCGAACTTTGTGCGTGTCATTTAGCTGCATGCATACGATGAAGTAGTATTTTCTGCTACTGTTTTCGCTGTCAATTTAAATTTGGGTATGCGCGATAAAATGCTTACTCGAACCTGTGAATTGGGAACTTCTGGGAGCTTCATTGCCATTCTTTACACATGAACTGCCACGCGTATTATAACTTACTCCTCCGTGATCCGCTGTTGATGGAGGGAGTGGAATGTTAAGGCCTCACTTAACGCTTAAGCGTCGAACACAGGTGCTTTCGCATGGTCACCATATGCGTTCTGTAGTGGCGTCCGGCATAAGTACGCTGAAAGGTTGACTGTCTCGCTTTAGTCCGGTACGCGACCTCAGTAAGTTTGCTGATTCTACACATGCCATAGGGTCATGATGCGGTCATGGGGACGTGGTGGAGATCGGAGGAAATGTACAGACGGTTGATGCCTTTCGGCTCAGTCCACTTGTGCTCCGGGACGGGTGCGGGGAAAAGCGCCCATCATCGAAACCCCTGGGGTAATTGACCCCCTCGCTTTTAATGACACAATATCCCAACTGGCGGGTGCGGACTCGTAGTCGAGAAATTGCATTCCCACAATGGTATAATTGTGCCATTACTAGTAAGGAGTTTGTTGAGTTGCTTTTTACAGAACGGAATTTAGAGCAAATGTGAATAACTCCTCGCTATCGAATCGCCTTTAACACGACGTAGTTTTTGAGTGTGTACTCCTTAACACGCCCGTAACCATATGCCAAAGAGCTGTGTTTTCCAGTGTGTTAGACTTCGCTGTATCCACGACGAATCAAATATCAAATTTTTTGTAGAAAACAGGATCAGATTCTGTGTGTCGCCGTTCAATAAAACTTCTCTTTATGCACCCCCAAATCATTTTACCTTTCTAGTGATACATTTGAACTTCTGGAACTTTATTTGTTTATTTATTCTTTGGATTTGGGCTGTGGATTTTTGATTACTTCTCTGAACTTGACTAAATACCATCACACTTAATTTTTCAATTGAATTTAACGTGGTCATTTATTGGAACGTTCTGCCATTCAAGGTAGTACAGTGGCTTGTTTATCTGTGGAAGTCGTGGTTCGTACGCTCATTGGCTAAATAAAAAAAGAATAATTCTCTGAATTACATACGGAAGATTAAACCCTTTATTTGTGTGTTACTTAGGGTCCCACACCTAGGGAATGATTCTCTCTTCCTTTTTCAACCACTTGCCATTGACTACCTGGCTGGTTATGTAAAGTAGTGGACTGATAGAGTAACTAAACTGGAATTCTTGTGCTCCCAAGACTGGTTTATAAATATCCGCATACGGTAGTTAAACTTTCTTCGCCAAATCATTATCAATTTCACCCAAAGTCATCAATTTGCACAAGTTCTTTGTGGCATCATAGGGGTGAAGGACCGGTGACAAAGCCAAACAACCTATTCCTATTCTCCCTCTATGTTTGTAAAATTAAGCTCTGTTGCACTAACTGAACTTTATTTCTGCATTTCTCAAATCCTGTATTATTCATATCCCTCCATTTAAAAGGCCTTCCTGACCCCTCTATGTATGCTGTGAGAAGGGTAAGGCTAACCTACCTTATAGTTTGGCTTACTGTTATTCACTCTGGGTTTTCAAGTGTTTCTTTGATTTAGCATTCCTCACCGATCCAAAGGCACGTATTTTGGGCAAATCGAAGCAGTGTAAAGGAAAATCTCATTTAGCAGGATGCATGCATATAGTTACAGTTTTTTTTTAAATCTTTCCTTTTAGCTTGCGAAGAACGGCGAAACCCAATCTCGAGAACGAAAGACATCGCGAAAATTCTCTTTTCCTTTCCATCCTTGAGGCAAAAGGTCTTCACAACAAGAAAAGGTGAGTATGTAGAGTTATCACCACCATTTCAACTGATTTTTTGGCTGCCTAGCATGCCTCGATAGTTATTTGGCTAGAACATCCCCATTCACGTGTAACTTGCAGCACAAACCTCGAAATTCCCCTGAGGTCATTTTATTAATTAAGATCGTCACCACCAGTCTTCCCTTACGAAATAAGGCTTTCGAACTGTGTGGCGCACGCAGCGTGCTACACCTTTGCGACGCTCCAGTTGAGCCTCCAAATTTTTTAATGATCCGTAACTAAAATGCATTTTGAGGTGGTTTCGCAAAAACATGCTGCTGTTTTGCCTCGGAAATGCACTAAATGAATATTCGTATTCCGAGTCCTACAAATTATGCATAATTTTACCGTTCTGAAGTATCGTATTTCGCATGTCGTACTTTGGTCTTGCTTACCTTAGTTTCTCATGTTTTTCTGTCATAATTTACAAAAACCACGACCTGGTCCGTTGAAAATTGAATTTTGTGCAGTGCACAAACCAACTATTGACAGAAAGATAGTCTTACTCGAAAGTTCTGCACTTTTGCCCCCTTTTGAATGTAATGTTAGCGGCGAGACATATTGCTTCCTCTAAGCAGCAGATGCCTGCTTATTAATAGTTGTCTGTACATCCATGATTTTTACATGCTTGCTACTACGTGTCCTTCATGTTCAACCTAAGATCCTGTCACAAACTCGGTCCACAGCGGAGGGCTTGATATTTCTAATCCAAGCGTCATTCGAATGGATCTGACCTACTTGTGTATGCATTGTGGCTTCACATTGCGTCGTTCAAAGTCATTGCTACCATTTTGAACCCTAAGCACTATTTTATCATTTCTTTCGTTGGATGAAATGCCCTCGAGCCATTTTCATAGATTTGTCAAGTCTATTTCAGCTTCATTTTGTGGACCAATTGCAAAGCCTATGGTTCATACAAATTCCCTGGATCTTTCTGCAAGCTACATTTACTCGTAGACTATTATCACTTAACTCCTCAGTTCCTGTGCAAAAGTTGCTGTTTCGGAGCTTCAACAGTTGCTTTAGCAGCTACATATGCTGCAGTCGTCGTTTGATGGTCTTATCCTCCACCTAGTGCCGAAATGGAAGCGGCCTAGAAAGTAATTTCGGCGTTGATATTAATCATTCTTGTGTGAAAAGGCTGTTTTGTAAATGTTTGTGATTCTTAGGGGTTGGTGAAAGTTTTACCCCGCCCACCAACAGTTGCTGTGCTTTCAAGAAGGCTTGAATTTTCTTTATCCCGTTACAAACAGCTTTGTGAAGTCGTGATGATGCTTGCCTTAAGCTTTAGGAGGATCTTGATGCTATACGCTTCGCTTTCTTAATCAAATAGATCTGGAAGTGGACCCAACTGAGTTCAGGAAGAATTACAGTGTGGATAGTTAGAGAGAGAAAATGCTTTCAATACCTGATAATATCTTCTGTTTGTAGTTTTTCTGATGTCCACAACTCACTTCTAATCGTTTGTAACGCGAATGTATTCGGGACCTCTTTTGCCAAAGAGCCTACCAGGTGTTGAAATATAATCATTGTGAATTATCTGCCGAGTTTGATTGAGATGGGCTTTGGGTTCACCTTTTGCTATGCAGACAGACTTCACCTGTGTAAACACATCCGTGTACATGCATTGTGGATTGTTTGTGTTGCTGTCGGCATTTGTGGTGTTGGATATGTGTGTTGAACGGAGCGATGTTAATTTCGTAGCACTGTATCCTTTTGTCGCGCATGACTCACTTGGCCCCAATCTGGTTCGGCAGCAGAGCGACATCTGTGGAAGCGCCTGCCTCTGCAACACTTTAACACAACCGTGACTCATGCTCTAGGTTAGTGGTGGTTCCCTTCCCCATTTTCCCACCAGCTCCCACTGTCATGCACAAATGTTAGTGCTTCTTTAGTGTTTAATTCTCTGTAATATTATTCTCTTCATCGGCAATATGTGGTTTCGTTTGCCACCATATTGAGGAATAAAGTCGATGTTCCACTAATTTCTGTCCAGTTGGTCTTATTTCTTTCGGGGGCTTTTATTCCCTACCTTAATTAACGCCCATCTTAACTGTATCTGCCATGACACAAGCACTAACTGTTTCGTAAAGTAAATTCGACTTTCGGAATGTCTGAACTTGCTCCTCAAACGTCCAAATTGGCCAAAGATGCTCCAGACTCTGTGCGTTATTGATAATAACTAACTATCTGCTGGATTCACTTTGATCCAAGTATGAATTTTCATAAACACTGTGCATTCTTTATTTGGTTGGATGAAGCTTTGCGTTTTCATGAGAACATTTTGCTCCACTACCCTAATCCTCCCTGCTGTTTTCCTCTCCAGCGTTCGGTCTCGCAAAACATGATGAAGATTTCAACAATAACTGTTTGCACAACGAGTTTGATGAACGATTAAATCTTTTTGTGCGTTTCCATGACCCTGTATTTTCGACTGCTAAAATGCATTTATTAAACTCACCTAAACACAAGGTAATTACTTTGTTTTGAAGGCCTCCTTGGTTTACTATTATATCAGCACATTCGTCGCTGCTGTGGCCGTAATAATTCATTTTCTTGGCCTCAATAAAAAACCACATCTTTTACACATCCGCTTCATTTGTAGAGTGGAACAGCTGCCTTGATTGCATTTTTAAGCCTTGGTATCCATTCCATGCTGTTTTTTATTCACTTTTTACCCCACTGTTTCCAACCATTGCGAGTGCGTTAAAACGGCTGTCTAAAACCCTGGAGGAAAAATATGAGGGAAGAGCGTCGTCGTTGTAAGGTCATGGTTTGGTGTAGAGCGATGTGCAATACCGCGTACTGTCCATGCACAACGTCCAATTGACTAGAAGTGGTGGACATCGTCCACGCAGCCTTAGTCCAAGCTGCATATGAAATCAGAATCAGTGCAGGATCTGATGTTACAGCAAACACTAAATTAACACGTTCAAATGCAATTTGGCCACAAAACTTAAGGCTCATAAGCGCGTAGGTTCAGGTGGGCAGTCTAGAACTTTTGATCCTTGGACAGCTCATCTTTTGCCTTATGTTATCATTAGCAACAGTTAAGTTGGTTACGGCGGCTTACTTAGCTGATATCTCAGTTCTCACACAAACACGAAGAGGTTTTATTTAGTTGTTATACCTTTTCTCCTGCTTTTTTATACTTTTAGATACTACTGTGATATTTGTCTAGACCGAACGCTTTACGCAAGAACAACCAGTAAACAATGCTTTGGAAATAGCATCTTTTGGGCAGAGGAATTCGACCTAAAGTGAGTACCCTCAGCTTCACATAGGAGTAGCAATGTTCTTCCCAAAACTTTAACTTTAGATTACCTTAGCAGCAGTGCTTTTGCTTTATTCATTAAATTTTTGAGCACAAATCTTTCCTATTTACTAAACATAGCAGTGCTTAAAATTCGCTCGTGTGTGGAAAAACAGCTAACACTGTTTACCTCACTCTTCCGCCACTCAAAAAGTGTCTTATTTAAAAGTCCCGGTTTCGTTGCTTGCTAAATTGGAAGTACTTAAATCGGACCTTTGTAGCTCAGCCAATTTGTTAATGTTTAATAAAGAGGCAGCAGCCGTAAATACGTTTCATAAGTCAGAGTAGATGGTACAATTGTTTCCAAACGGTAAGTGAGGAGCTCATCCTTTTCTCATTAAACGTCAAATAGGTGCAGCACTACTTATTCTTCTGCCAGACTTTATGTTGCATTCTTCTGAGTGCAGCAGGTTGGGCGTCATGAAATTCTCAGTGCCTTTAATTTATTCATATGAACGGTTAAAAGCAGCAACATCGCTGCAAATGTCGAAAGCACCAACTCCCCTTATCCGCCTTGGGCCGAGCCGAGAGAGTGGATTATACCTGCATTTCTATCAACTCCGCGCTCCCGATCATTTATAACATTCCATTCCACTTATTTTAGGTTCTTGTAAAACATTTTTGGAGGCATAACAATTTACCGGTTCAAGCGTTTCAGCACTAGGAATCCTTTTAGATCGAATTGTGATAGAAGGGCCATATTAGTGCATGTTCCAGTCATTCTTGTCGTCTACAGCAATAAGGAAGGATCAGCACGAAAGCACGAAACACTTTTGAATGAGACTCGTAACCAACAGGCCAATCGCAGAAGAAGTGGGGTTTACGATGTTGTGCACCAACACTTTGTGACTGCAATTTGGGAGTCCTTATCTCGGCTGGCTTGAGTTGGCGCTCTTTTAGTTTTAATGGATGGCGGTACACAATTCTGCGAGCAACCGTTCCACGCAGAAGAAGCAGTACATTAATAATAGAATACTTTTATGGCAACTTTCTTGAGGTGTTTATTGTTAAGAGCTTAAAGTTGTGTCGAACTGACTCTCGCATTTGTGCTTTTGAGAGAATTAACTCTTAGCAGTTAACAATAGCAGTCCAAAAGTACTGTGCAATTTTTTGTCCATATGCTTATTTGACATTTTCCGCGCATTCGCTCCCGCATTTTAATTCCGCCTTCATTTGAAGCACAAGCATTTTGTTTAGTTCGAAAGACTGCAGTCACATTCGCGATTGGTCACGGCGTTTGGTACCTTTACCTAAGTTATGCAGTAACATTTTCATTCGGGCTGGGTGATTTTTTATGCTTTATTTTAAATGTCTGCCTGTGCGATTATTTAAAGCAGTTCTTGTTGACTCGTGTAGAGGCAATAACCTTCATAACCACGTTTGAAGATATTCTTTCAATATGGAAATTCGCGAGCTTCATCTCCATCCTTTGTTTACACTACCGCCCATCTTTTACGTTTGCGTGGGCTATCACACCGCGTTTTTCAAGCACTTCGCTCTCACTTTGTTCGTTTGCACGTGAGTGCTAAACTGTCTTCAAAGTCCAAACAAATGTTGCCTTTTATGCAACATTTGCCGTGTTCCATTTACCAGTCAGTCCACATTTACAGAAGATTTGAACACTTTTAAGTCTTGAACCCCCTAGCCGGTTAGTTCAACAACAAACTGCAATCGTTTAGCACATTTGTTCTGTACCGAAGTGGAAGAAGGAAAGATTAATTGAGCGCGTCTTTATTAGGTTATAATGCCGGCTTACGATTCATGCAACAGATGGCTGCTCCAAGAGCCGGTCAAATTGCTTGTCATTTCCGGAGCGGCTGCCGTCAAAACGCAAATAAGTCCCCAACGATCCACTTTTATATTTATTCGCCAATTAACCTTTCTGTTGTTCGTTTTTTAGGATCCACACCACCTCTAAAACCTATTCTTAGACTCTTTGTTTCTTTCCAACTGCTACTATCTCATTTTATTGGTAACCGTCTAAGTACAGTTAACGGATGCACAAACCAGGTCCAATGATAGGAGGGTAACTTCTTTTAAAAGTCGCCAAGGTTGGGAAAAGAAATTAATTAAAGTTTGTGTAAACAAGTGACATAATGTTTGCACTAAGAGTCCCGTCAGAGCTGCTTAATTAATACGACATATCCTACTGCGCAAGTATTTTAAACTATAATTGTCAAACTGCCACTTCGTCTACAGGCCATCTATACTGCATTATGCGTAAATTCCTTCCATGACCAGTGCCTCAGTCTAACTATAACATCCCATGCCAGGTCCAACCGGCAGATGTGCCATGTTCTTCAAGGACCTTGGTGCGTATTTGTTGTCCCATCCTCTGTGTTGTTCTAGTATCGCTTTAATCGAGGAGGCTTTGATAGGTAGCATTCAGTGTTTCATGAACGATTTTAAAGGTTTTTGCCTTTTTTAGCAATACTTTGAAATCTGGGAAAATTTCCTTATCTTGTTCTACCACAAATGCCTGAAGGATAATTCCAGCTGCTGGGCCAATTTTAAGCAATTAAAAGTCGGCAAATATTGGTTGATGCACAGTTCAACTGTTTTGAAAGCATTTCAACTGAATCTGAAGTAGTTTCAATTTCACCAAAATTACTATTTCATTTTTGGAGGAAATTATGGCTTCATGTTGGGACTGTGAAGTTGGTTAAAAGACATTTTCTCAAGTGAGCAAAATTAGTTATTCGCTTAAAGACAGCTCTCCTTCCCCCTCACCATTGTCAGGAGGTCAGTTTTATGTGCTGACAGTGCATGAAAACGCGTGCTGGAAGTTAAAATGACCCATTCTCTTGATGTGCCGCCGTAAATCGTGTGTTGAATTGCTTACGGTTATTTGCTCCGCACCACACGTCTCGCCACATCTCCAAAGCACGTAAAATTTGTTTCGCCGAGTGGGCGTTGCACATATTTAGTACAGATCTTGTTATTCCAAATTTTATTTCTGATTGCTGAACTCACCGCACCGGTAGAGTGTAAATACAAGGAATTTAAAATTATGTGACTGCTTACTTTTACTGCACACTCTAGTTGGTTGTCACTACGAGACCTGGACTCCGGTGAAGTTATCAAAGTTCATATAAATAAAGTAGTTTTCACACGTGCTTACTCTTGTCACGTGTTCCCGTTTGCTTGAAATAATTAAAGTATATGATGGCCGCAGTGGGGCAGACGTTCTCCCTCATAAACATGAGTATATGCGTCCATTGTAACAAAAAAGTAGATAGTTTGCCGCTTGTGTTCTTTGAACAGTCTCCAAGTTGTCCAGGTTTGATATACTGTGAACTTGCATGTCATTTTTTGTTACAGCAACATACCAGACGTTTCGATTCTCACTATGAGTCTCTATCGTGAAGCCGAAGGCGGGACAAAGGATGGGAGGAGGGGTCTGCTTGTTAGGTCCAACAGTAAAAAAGCTTCAAAAAAGTTCCAAAATCGTCTCATCGGTAAGTGCTAATCATAACTTTGGGACTTTCCAGTTCTCTTGTGAGCTACTTTAAGGAAATGGGTAATTGGAGCAAGCTAAAATAACGCGGTTGTATTGTTAAACTTAAAATCTAAGAATCTTATCTCTGATTACTTCCCATATCGGTGGCAATTTATCTTGAGACCGTAGTTTGGCCTTGATTTCTGTTTCAATTGCCATGGCGGTATGAACCTCCAAAAGGTTGAAAGATTTTTTTTCACTGAAACTACGCCGTCCGCTACTCTAAGCTCATGATGCTTAGTAAGTGAATGCTTTAACCTAAGGGGTTTGGCTTCACATTCATGTCGTGTGTGCATCTTAGGCTGAATGATTAAATTGACTGAAGCCATAGAAACTGCAGTACTCTCAAAATGACCGCTGCCGCAAAGGTAAGAGGTGGCTTATTATCGCGTTGGCTCATTGTGTAAATCTACCGCGATACAGCCTAGGACAATTCCTGATTCATTTATAGATTTATAGATTGCCTTTCATTTGGCCGAGGTGAAATAACTCTAGAGAGTATGGCAAAAAAGGGTGCTAAAATCGTTGCTATGAATGTGCCATTTTCTGATAGAAGTGTCGATCCGGCGATTGAAAGTGGAGGTATTGTAACCTTCGAGGCATGAAAATGTGTGGATATGTGTTTCGTTGAATGATATTCCACTCATCTTAAAATTCGGCCTTATTTGCACTGCATTAAATTAAAACAAGTTGGGTTTTGGCTTCTCTGAAGACGGTGAATGAAGTAATCCTTGAAAAGAGTGACACATGTTCCGTTCTGGATGTTAACTTACTCGGCGAAGTCGCAAAGACTAGGCACTTGAGTGGCTCTTTTACGAGACCTGAGATCTCAACAAACAGCCAACTTATAACAATGGTTTTATTGTGACCAACGCAATCGCTATTTGGGTTGGAGCCTTTGTTCGTCCACTGCATAGGTTTGTATATTTATAACAATTATTTCCCATTTTTAACTAAAAGAGAGTATTTTCAAAGTTAGTTCAGGTAGTGTTCATGATGGCTGGAATATCGCGTGCCAGATCAGCAAAATATCTATCCGCATTAGGAGTTCTGTCTCTAATGATCGTCTGACTTCTGGCTCGCAGTATTTGTTGGGCTCCGCAATGTTTTGGTTCGTGCCAATTAAACTATATTTTCGCGCTGCAATTGTGGAGCCTCAGAGACCTTTTTGACTTCATGTGAGCAATGTAATCAGCATTACTAAATTTGTTAGACAAGCAGACAAGGGTTAAGCAGTCAAGCAAATGTCTTGGTTTCAAATTACACTCCAAAGATTTGAAAGACACCACCACCTATACCTCTGCTTATTTTGAATAAGCAAACATTATTTATACACTTGATTTTATCTGTGCTACTTTTTGATTTGCACAGCTACTTGCATAGAATGCGAGGCTACGTCACAGCAATCTCGATTTTTAGGGAGCCGAAGGATGTGGCATAACTGTTTAATAAGTTAATAAACGTTTGAATAATGGAGGTTGGAAGTTCTCCGTCTCGCTGGATAGGTAAGCCCAGTGGGTGAAGGAAATCTCACGCTTAAATGTACCTTCTTATCGCTCTGTAAAATAGTTTTCTTGCTTAGCCTTTTTCCCTTGTCTTTTGTGCCCTACAAATAACATTTTCTCACTCGAACGATGATGGTGCATAACTTCTTTTATTTTAGTTAATTGACTGATGAGAGGAGTGCGGAGTTAGAAAGATTCCAAGCTTTAGAGTACTGAGCTTCCCAAGAATGACGAAGAAGTAGGTTAATTTTTCCCAAGGATTATCTGCGGGTCTGTTTGGCAATCTGCTTTCTGCTGCCGCAACCGCTCCATGAGTATCTCGGAGACAAAGTACAGATTATGGCATGGCCTTAGCAAATCCTTTTAATCCTGTCTGGTAGTATTTTCGTTCAAAGTTTAACGAAAAATCTGCTAAACAGCTTTACGAAACGAGTAATTTAGGACTAGTTTTTGTGCATTGATGCACAACTCAAGTAACATTAGTTCTAATTCCTTACTTCTTTAAATTCACCAGCGCTTATTTAAACGGGGTTGAGTCTCCGTGTGAACACCTGTTATTCGAGCCTATTTTATTTTTGTTCATCATAGGCTGCAGCTCATCTGTTCGACAAGTTTTCCCGACAGAGCACTGTTTTTCAAGGCTGCCTTCTACTGATGCGAAGGCACTTCCCTATCGAAGAGGGTCTCATTTCTTTTGTTTGGCTGCTGGACATTCCTTACCTTGTCACAGGCTTAAAAAGTAACTACTGGCTTACGCACACAGTCAGAGCTCGAAGAACATTTTCTTGTGCCTAATGCTTAAAGGGAGTGTGTACTCTAACATTCATTAACTTAAAGCAATTAATTGTCCTGCATGGTAAAAGAAGCTGTAGTTTTCGACGTTTACTCTTTACTACTTAGTTGCATCCCATTTTCAAGCAGTTTCTATCTGACTTTAGCGAACTGAGAAAATTGAGCAAAATTCTGACCGTCGAGTCTATAAAAAGGCCAATAATGGGGCATTACCTTTGGCTAATGGTTTGCATGACTAGGTGGTTTCTCTTCACCTAGAGACTTCTCATGCAATGTTCTTATTGGCATAACTTTATTTACCATCCAAACCTCCAACTGATCAAAAGTGGTTCAAGTTGAACTTTGCGCAATAAGGTCAAAGTACGCAGTTTAACCATAGCTGCGCCTCATATCCATACATAAAAGTGATATGCAATGTTTATCTTATGCCTTAAGGCTCGATTTCCGTTTGCATAATCCACAGGCAACACCTATTTAGGGAGGGCCTCTCACACTTTTCACACCTTTTCGTAAGTCATTCAGCATCCTACCTTCTGTTTGACAACAAATCTAGAACCTTGATTCTACAGTTTTTTCATCTTTAACACGTATTTCCTTCTTAGAAACTGTAATTATTTGGGCTGTACATTCGTAAACTTGGTTTTATCAAGATTTCATGCATATTTCTTGTTAGCTTGGGGCTTTCAAATGCAGATGCTCCCATTTTCTACTTCCCAGACAATCAAATTCAATTAAAATATCGAATATTATTTGCCCTTTGTTTATTCGTTTTGTGCTTTAATGGCCTGGATTACCGTTGACCTTTCGGTTACACTGACCTTTTGAAACAGCTTTTTGTTTATTTGCGAAACCGCCGAGTGGATCTACGACACATTTTACAGCTTCATGGTGCAATGAGTCTGCGACAACCAAATCAGTGTTATTTTGACATCACCATGACAAAAACTGTAGTTGCGAATTTCGCGCGCATTGTCTCATCACGGGGATCGTACTGAGTAAACAAAATTTAAATGTCAGTGTTTGTATAGCCACACTGCCTATCCTTCTAGGTTTTGTTACTCTTCCCGTAACGAAAGTGTGCACGCGAAACCCCACACAGACGTGGCTCACCCTGCAGCCGCCCGCAAATGCCGATTCCATGAATCCGACCCTCCTCACTCCCGGTGAAATCGGAGACAGTAATGGCACTATCTCAACTAATTTTGTTTCCTCCGCAAGCGCCTACAACGCGAGTGGAGGCACTGGAATACAGTTACGTGTCTCCGTTCGATATAAATCCGTCGATGTTCTCCCCATCTGCGCCTACCATCCTCTCCACACGGTATATACGCCTATTTACGTTCGTTTTGTTATCAAAGTACAACGCTGTCACATCTACACCCCTTTTTAACGGAGGATCAAAATTTCTCCGTGTCGTCGCAAAACACATCGTCCGTCCGAGGCCTAGTTTTGAGATGAACAACTTTAACAGACAAGGCACACGTGCACATTTTTTTCGCTCTCAGTGTCTACCAGTATGCCTTTCAAGCGTAACCAAATTTTGCTCTATTACGTGAAGAGCACTATCCTGAAGTGATATATGTATTTGGCGATTTTATCCAATTTATGAGGCCAGTTGAATGACTGTCTGACCAGCTTGACCACCTCGAGATTATTTTGAAAACCAAATATGTAGTAAATGTTAAATACTCGTTAAAAGCCACATCTGTGCAACACTGCCATATTGCGTAGAATGGGTCAGTTAAGTGTAGATTGTCGTCGGGTTTCAGGTATTGCAGGGATAATGTGGGGCGTGACCGCAGTTGGTTTTGCTTTACATATTATTTCCAGAAAGAGATTTGAAGTTCCGATTTAGAATCTTTGAATTGATCCACATTTTCTTGACTTTGGCTGGGGCATTTGATGCTCTTTTGGTTGTTATTCTTAAGAGATAATGGAAACCTCAAATTTATACAAGGTAGTTCGTTAGTATACCGATAATAGTGCCTTTCACCTATCAACTGACAAAGTGGTTGCATTCGACTGAAACCTCTCCCACGCCTACTCGCGACATTACCTCGACAAGTTCTCTAAGCCATAGTGCTGGTAAATGCTGGGCACGCTTCACCATAAAGTTGCGTGGATTTAATAACTTTAGAATTTTACGCTGATGCCATCATCATCTTCTCTCCGACACCTAGCCTATTCTTCAACTCTGCAGTTTGCCAAGTTGTTCCATGTCTACTGTCGTGTGTGAATTCTTTCTCCCCCATTCGCAGGTGTGCACGGATGATTTACCGCGCCTGGGCGTGGGCAAGCCTGCCCAGGTTGGCTCGCACTCCAAGGCTTGCAAGTGAACGAGAAGGGCAAAGCCGAGAGCCATAACGCTTAAGCGTTCATTGAGCATGGGAAAAAAGTGGTACTACACCTAATAATTTTTCGCAGACACGCTGTTGCTGTTGCGAGTACAAATGATCTTATTTTCGTACATGTAATGTCTGTTACCAACACGGATCTACCTCCACCAACTTAGTTCCTTCCAAAGTGCACGTTTACTCTTTTCACTGTATTACGTAAGGACTGAATGAGCAACAGATCATGATATGGCACAAAATTTGTGGTGGTTCCACGGTCAAGCACTCGAAGTACTTTAGCAGTGTTGCACGCCATTCTCTTGCCTTCTTTTGCATGTGTGAACATGCAAGGCTTATGGTTTATAGACCATCATTCATGTTGACCTTTTCAATCACTTGCTCTTGACTCCAGTCACCATCGCTGTAAACAAAGCCATTTTGACTAGTTTGGAGATCCTGATCGTTTGTGTGCGTCTGTTAATGAGAACGGGTTGGCTACATTCGGTATCCAAATTCATGAAATACTAATGCAAATGCTACAACCTCACTATTTGAGCGCACTGATTCAGTTAAGCAATGGCACAAGGTAAGGTGTTGTTAGCGACACAGAATAGCACACTTTAAAAAATGTTTAAAATGCTCAATGCCCCGTTCTTGCAGAAACCTTTGTCCCCCTCCTACCCCTCCTTAATAAAAAAGCAACGTGTTCCCTCTTTGATGCGTAAGAATTAGTGGAATTTTTTGCCACAAATCATCGTCGTTGCTCCAACATGTGTTCTGCTGTCCTCTGTAATTCGAAATGCAGGGAAGAGTGTGCAACTTTGATGCAATAGCAGCTTGCTCTAATATGAACCTCGTGGTTGTCCGCAATTTAGCGATCATGTAAAGATCAAGAGCTAATCACCTCTCTCTCCTTCCTACTTTTATCCCATCGAACTGTTTGGATATCACTTTTGTAGACAATAGGCTGATTATGCTTTTCGCCGAACCTTTTTTCAACAGCACAGTATTGTTACTGTCAAGAGGGACTGTTTATAGTTGCCCCATACTGGTGCACACAATGCCAGATGCCGCCTTGTTATTTCCGCCTGAAATGACGTTTCATCATTTTCTACAGCATAATGAATGCGTATATTTCAGCTCGAAGTCTAAACCTCTTTTTGTAAAAGTTAGTTCACAAAAGTTATTGAAGTATTTTCTTTGGGCAAGTTCTCTGATATTTTACACATATTTATTTGAAAGTTATTTGCGAACTGCTAAGTATTTCACTTAAGCCGTGGCGAGATTTGTGCAAAGATGCCATTGGGATCCAAAATGTAAATGTTTACATTCAAGATCTTTTGGTCCTGCAGAATCGAATTCCAATGAGGGAGTCATCATTGCGTTTAGTTCAAATTCCTTTTTATCGCATACATTTTTGGACTGGGTCGGATCGGAACGAACTTTTCTCTTGCTATAAACGTTGTTGTGATCGGAGAAGTAAGCCCTGTTGAATGTTTCTTGTCCAACCTATGATCCGTGTACGTAAGTGTATGATGGGGAAGAAACTTTGGCCTTTGAGTTGTGACTTTACGGATATAATGGTAAAAGATGGTCCCTCATGGCAGACTATCGTCCCTTTTCCAAGCGCAAAGCTGAATACGCAGTTTTTTGCACTTTTAATTTAACCGTGTCTTCCCGCTTTTGTAAATATCTTTTCTATATCGGTTGAACCATTAGACATTTTATGCAGTTAGCTAACTTAAATACGTGATCCCGAGACTATTGTTCATTTAAGTTGTTTCTGAATTCAAAATATTGCTGTATTCTTTGATTTACATTTTCTTTAGCTCGTTCGCAGGAATGGACTCGAGTTTACTGAATGGTTTGAGCACCTGATACCGTTGAAACTGAAAGAGGAAGTCGCCTCCTGCTTTGTGAACCTACACGAACGTAGTGGAACAGCTGCTTCCTTCCTGACGGAACTTGTGGTTCGAGAGGTCTCCAACCTTGGTGAGAAAGTCTGAATTAGTAACTTTAGTAGCGACTAACCATTTTGTTAAAATGACCTACTTGGAACTCAGTCGCAATGCTGATTGGATCCCCTGTTACCTGAATGGGTGAAAAGCTCAACTTCGGCTTAAAAGCAGACATCGCAACTGATCTCTAATACAATGCGTTAATGGTTTAATGAAAGAAGTATTGCAAAGCTTCCAATGTTCCTAAACAAATTATTTGTTTCATCTCCGCGAATTTTAGGCAATTTCTTCAATTACTTATTGAATGAAACGGTGTCTGCCTCATAACCATCAATGTTCCTCTTTCATGGGCTCATTGGAGCTGAACTAACGGATGTTGTTGTTGCTATTCCTGTTCAAAGCCAAAAGTCTTTCTGCTTACGGTTGATTATCAGCAAATGGGATGGAATCTGTCTTTTAAATCTAATTTGGTCCCATTTTTAACATTCTTGTCTCCAAACATAAGGGATGTGGATTCCACCTCAACTTTGATTTGACAACTTCTGCCACCATAGTCACCGTATTTTTTCTCATTCCTTCAGTCTTTGCAAAATAACCCCCTAGACGTTAGGCTAACAGTAAAAAGGTTCGTTGATTTATGTTCGTCGCACCGAAAATGTACACCATAATCATTACGGATGGAGGAGCGGTAAATTATTTTTGCTTAGGTTGTGGCTGCTCCCCATGTCTTTTTCTGTGGCTTTAATCCGTTGAGCGAGTTTAATTGACAGACCTCTAAGGCACAGCCGATGAAGGCAAGGTGCTCTTTGCCGTAACTAGAGGTGAAGTTTAGTGTACAGCCGGTCATAGAAACTTGTAGCGCTTAGGAGGGAGCCTTCAGATAAAGAGGCGTAGCTTCCATTGTTCGCGTTTTGATTGTAATGCAGAACGATGGCAACTTTTCGAAATCTTGAGGAGAATTCTTATTTTTGTCAAATTAATTATAGATTTGGCACGCTTTGTGTTAGCTTTATTGTACATTAACTCAAGATTCCGACTTCTCAAAGCGCACTTAAACATCTCTTCAACGAATCCATCATCAGATCGAAGTGCGGGCATTAGCTGCCGACTATGACATTTTGTTTCCAAATTTAACCACTCGAATGGGGGGTTATTTTATCGCCAACTACTGCGTTGAATTACGTTTAGCAGTTCTCTGTCAAATGCCAACTTATCACTCGCCGTGTAATCTGATTTAACCTCCACTACGGAGCGTGCCCTTCCCACTTCGGTCTGCAGTATGTTAGAACGTCTATAGTCTTGACCCTTACTTTTGGTCAAACTGACCCATCTCTTGTTGCTTCCGAGCCTAAGCAAAGCTTCAGATCTTACAGTTTTTAGGTGCGGTGACATGCACAATACGTCCCTTCTTTTCTTTTATTTTAAAACGATAATTTAGCATAGCTATTATTCGAGTTTATGTGGTGATGTTTCGGGTATAAGCTAGGGGCACGCTTTGACTCTTGCGCATTGTCAAGAAATACATAAGCGTCAAAGCTGCGAATTGAATCGAAGTCCTATCACGTAGCCGTTTTATGAAGAGATTTTGATTTTTTTTATCTTAAAACCACATTTAATTATGAGTGATCTATTGTTCATTACAATTAAGCGGGCCTGATTGTCCATTTTTCGATACTAAATTCCATTGTACATTAAGTAATCGAAATTTCCTGTACCCTCGCTGATTGCAAAACTCAACATACTTCTGCGCCCCTTTTTGCAGCCAAAAATCTGTTTTGTTTCAGAAAATGAGTCGATGACCTTTCGATCGAATACAATGGCCACCAAGGCTGTGGAAAGTTACATCAAACTTGTTGGAAAAGAGGTGAGCCTTATCAACATTAGATGTTTCAATTAATCGTTGTTTCTAAGATGGATCCTTGGTGTTGTCTTGAATCATTCCTTAAACTAGTATTCAGTTCAACTTTCAAACCGATATCACCCTTACTGGGCACTTGGAAGATGGAGCAGGATTTGTACAGTAGAAACTTTCGATCCCTCATGCTCATAATCTTGTTGTCAATGGCACTGAAATTAGCTAGCTTCCTCGTCTGGCAACCATATTGTATACCCGAGACCTCGTCAAAGAAAGACCATTAAACATTGTTCGTTGCTAGAATTTTTTGCCTTGGCTGGAGGATCTTCTAGTAGCGCTGTTGGGATGGAAATTTTGATGTACCATAGGACCAGTTTTGTGCCTAGGGGAACTATATTTTATCTGAATAGTTTTAGTTTCACTTTGACTTTCTGCTTCTCCCTTAAAGCAGCAGTGGGTATACTGCACTCTCGAACGGGTCGACAGTAGTCTAGTGTTTTGACCACTTTTCAGATACGTTGATTAGCTTATGGAATGTCAAACTCGTTTAGCTGACTCTGGATTCACTGAACAAGGCAAAACAATCGCGTTGTCCTAATTGAATCACTGTGAATAAATGGGATTTATTTTGAGTTGTCATTACCGTTATCCACTCCCTTTTGAGTCTTGCGCTTGGCCATGTTAATTTAAACTCGATAGCACCTTACTAGAACCTGATCAAATTGGCTGACTTGTAGGTTTGACTAGAAGGTAACTCACTCTAATTCCACTTGCATGTTAACTTTTTGGTGGCAATTTTTTTGCTTAGTACCTCCACAATCTATTGTATCGTTATATCCAACGGATTCTGATCTGTCCCGAGACATGGGAAGTGGATCCGGACAAGCTGCCGCCGTCCAGTTTCGCATCAGGTACGCTCTTAGCTCCTGACGGTCAAGGTACATCAACGGCAGCGACTCTGATAATTCAGGAGTACTGCGCCAAGAAGCGGATGCCAACCGGTGGCTGTGAGCAGTCACCTCCCGGCAGTGGTCTCTCACGTCTGGCTGTGCTCAACAGCGGACGAGTCGCACAACCAGGCAGTCTAGTCTTTAATCAAACTCAGCTGCTTCAACACCTTGATTTGGTTTGGGATTCGATTTGCGCTAGTGTCCCTGATTTCCCCAAGTGAGTTCTATCTCATTCTACACATTGTCTTTTATTTATGCTCATGGCCTATACCGCCATGGTCCATTTGTGCCAACATCTTTTTTTGTCTATAATGTTTTATCAATGCGTAATTACTGATAGATGTTTCTATTTTCGTGAAAACACATGTAATATCCTAACAATGCGTCTACGATTAGTCAGCCTACTGCGACGATACTCTTTGAGTCAAACTAGCAACAAAATCACATTTTGATCGGTGAACCAATTCCACGCATGATTTGTTGCTTTCTAACATTATGAATGGCACCGTCGGTCGTTGTATTTACGACCTCGTCACCAACTCTTCGTGACCACTCTTTATGTACGAGTTTTCGACCTAGCTGATAAATAAGATCGTGACTGAATAGCGCCATATGACATTTTGGAAGCAGAATGAAGGCATACT
>UYWX01020296.1:5919-61591 GCA_900622495.1 Hydatigera taeniaeformis | reverse complement strand
TTTATGTACGAGTTTTCGACCTAGCTGATAAATAAGATCGTGACTGAATAGCGCCATATGACTCGAGCAGAATGGAGACTACCTGTGTGTCTTGACGATGCAGAACAGCAAGCTAAAGTGAACGCAAAATTGAAACAGTGGTTCAAACAAATGGCCAACTTGTCATAGGCGTTAGTAGTTAAAGACTTATGCTTTAATTTCAGACTAAGTTCTGCATTTATGTTCTTCCTTTTAAGGACATCAGACCATAATAAGTTTCATTGTTGAAATATCAGTTGTTCAGCTGATAAAGAGATTGAAGTTGAGGTCTTGTTTTTGTGGAGAAAAATCATCCGTCCCCTAGTTACCGAATCGCCGGATGCCCTCGACGCAAAAGCGCAGCGATTGAATGTTAAAACCTTTCAATTGCGTAGGTTAATTCAGTTTTTGGGTGGAGCAAGACGAGCGCATACTGGTCGGAGTTGATTTTGTTCGGTGGGGAAATTAACGAGCCTTGATAGGTGTGCTGTTAGTCTGACACCTATTGTGGGAAACGCTGGCGCGAAGCGCTGCGATATGCAAAATTCCACTTTTGTTTCAGCCTATTGTGCGTTTTGAATGGCTGTCTGTCTTCTTTTGAGATTGGCTAATGCCTGCGACTTTCGAACTCGTGGAGTCCTACTAATGTAATTCCAATTATTGTGTTGATAAGCGGTTCGCCGGTTCCACCATCTTGGGTGGAACAAAATCATTAGTGCGTTTAAAATATGAAAAGGGAAAATTGCACCAAACAGTACCTATTGATGTTGAAAAGGTGATAATGCTTTTGGTACTTTGAAATAGGTGCAGATTTTCAATGCTCTGTGTTTTGATTCAGGCCACTGTTGGAAGTATTCTCTTCATTTCGGGCTGTGCTTGAGCCAAGCAAGGGCGCTGAATTTTGTGACAAGCTAATCTCAGCGTGCATCTTTCTTCGCTTTGTTTGTCCCGCCATCCTGACCCCCTCCTTATTCGGCCTTGCCAGCACCTTTCCCGGTGAGTCGAGCTGTCAGCGCAACCTCACGCTTGTCGCCAAGTCACTGCAGTCGCTCGCAAACTTCTCAACCTTCGGCGATAAGGTATGGTGGAGATTATGATAAGTCAGCGCAAAACCACCAACATTGTGTCTCAAATGACCTTTCAAATGGACATTTTGCTAAAATCATCTGCGATCATTGACATACCTGCCGAGACTTTCACACAACTAAAACTTGAGTTGAAGGGATTAGTAGACGTTGAACCGACTCAATGTCCTTGTCAAAGTTAATAATTTTCAGTGAATTCTTCTAAATGCTTAAGGCTGAAGAGTCCTTTTAATTTCCTCTGTTTCGTTTCGACAGGGTCATAAATTTTTATTCTTACCTCGTCTATCCCGGTTGCTACTATTCGTCTAGGGCTGCTAGTCAGCATCTTCCCAGCATTCCCTGATCCTTATTAGCACTTTATATGGCACTTTTTTGGTTGGTATGGAATAAAAATGGAGGCATTTGTCGAATAAGTTCTATAACAAATATGAGACGTCCAAATGTTCTCAATCGCGAGTTACAACAATTCATTCACATATTTTCAGTTGTATTTCCTTAGCATCAGTTTAACATACTTTTCTCAAAACTACCTTATTTTCTGAATGTGTTTGTGCCTAACAATTTAGGAATTTGTCACTCCACTATTACAGTGGTTTACCGTCAGTATTCAGAGCCCCACACTGATTTCCTTCAAACAGGTACAGAAAGTAGATGTTGTAATCGGAATATGTTGGAGCCAATGGTGTTGGAAAACACGCCTGATGCCTAACTCATGGCAGCATAGCTGCAAGAGCGATATCATATCCTCCCTTTGCTTAAGGGCTCTACAAACTCAGTTGGAGTGAAGCTAACTGGTAAAACAACCATTTGCTACAATTAAATCTCAGGTTGGAATTTTCACGAAATTTGTGATCACGTGCTATTGCTATTTTATTGATAAAACTTTTTTTATTAAACGCTGGAGCAACGGTTGCGCAATTAGTGTGCCTCTACTTCTTTTGATAGGAGTCCTTCATGCGTTTTATGAATGCCTATGTGGAGGCACAAATACCGGTGATGCGAAGTTTTTTGCGCGACATTTCCTCTCTGCCTGGAGTCCTTGATCCAAAAAAACGAGTTTCCTCACCAGCAGCCGGCAATATTGACTGTGGATACGAGCTGGCTTGTCTGCAGAACATCTGCCTCGAGGTTTTCAACGCTTCCACTGGTGACCAGAAATCATCCAACACTCCTACGGTGAGATTTATCTGCATTTTGCATTTTAACAGTGGCGAAATGAATCCACCTGACAATTTTCCTGAATCTTGCTCTACTATTTTCATACAGATAGTTATCTACACTCTGAGATGTATTTCCAGAGGGAATTTACTGATTCTTCTGAGACGTGACCTTCAAATTCCCAACTTTTTCCTAAAATAAATACTTTCATAGCGCCTGACAGCACCGAACGAGGGAGAGTTAAAATAAGGTCCTTCAATCATTGCTAGTTGCATGTTTGGACAAAGCCAAAAATCATGTAAGTAGGTCATTAAGAGGTTAATTAAATCATTTAGTTGAACTATTCGTTGGAAGTCAGTCCCTCTTGATGTACATACTGTTCTTTGGCACTCTGAGACTTCTTTGCAAATAAAAGACGGCCTAAGGCTAAAAAGGGGTACTCCTTAGCACTTGACAGAGAGTAGAGCTTGAGATTACTGGCATGTCCTGGAGGTCGGTCCCCCTGGTTTTATGATAGGCAAGACTTGAAATGGTAAGTGGTTCTTTACCAAAATCACGAACCAAGCAAACAGTCAGCGTATGGCACAGTTCCATCGACGCCACTCTCGGTTGGAGCTTGCTACAGTTCCTGGCCTTTAGGTTTGGCGTCTATTACCCTTCATAGCGAAGTTTTTATTTCAGATCTGCTTGATCATGTCTGTCTGGATTGCATCTATCTATCAAAGAAGTTTCCACAACTCATATAATTAATATCATTATGTAAAAACGGTAAAAAGTTCTTTATAAACCTCATTTAGAATAGTTCACGGCCATCGTCGATTCGCTTATAAATAACTTTCGTACAGTTTATGAAACAGGGCACTTGTCATGAATTTGCGCATTTTTCAGTCTTTCTGTTAGAGATCGTCACCTCCCACCGGCAGGATCTGCACCCCTTTCACCTCGATAAGGTCTGTCACTTAGTCGTAGGAATAAGGCCTTATGCCATTTGTGATGGAATTTGCTTCCCGCGCCAATCAGTGTGGCTCCTCAAGACTCCTCTAGAGGCGAAAGATTATGTGATTTCATTTCTGCAAAAACATTTGGTCTTCACATATGCCCTCTTAAAACTGCAGAAAAATTTTATGAAGGGCACCCTCTAGGAATGAAACCCACGACAGCATCTGTTGTTCACGATGAATTGTCCTATTAGCACAAACACCTATTCAGTGTTCTATGCTTTGTACTCACTCTTCCATGATCGGCAAATACCAACTTTAATTTTAGTGTACTTCTCATACAGTCTTTGTAGTCGTGATCCTAGGCCAATCCTGCAGTAGGGAGACATGTGACGAGCACAACCCATGTAATTTACAATGAAGTTCTTCGCAGTGTATCATGCAAAAGTCTGTGGACCTATTTTCGGATTCTGGTGCGCTATATGCTACCTTAACATTGTAGATTTTTACAACTGGTAGTGGAAATTCACCAGTGTCTTCATTGCCTCCATCATTGACCTGCCTCCCTGGAATTGTGTCTCACCTTGAGAACTTAAAGAATGGAACGTCTGTCGAAACTGATCTCACCGACATTCGTACTACTTCTGACTCGGCATATGCGTCTGTTGATTCAAACAAACGCTTCCCACCTCCATCTACATCATATACAACAACCGTAAACGCAAGAAATGAGTCACAAAATCTTCCATCGTTTCACCTATCTATGGAAGAGTCCACAAGTGACCTTTCAGCAAACGCAGGAGTTCAGCATCTTCTTCCTGACACCAACACCTCGAGCTCATCTATCCAGAAACCAAGACCAGTGCGACCTACCACGGTTAGGATACCGACAAATTCGCCTAGTAATCAACAACCCTCACAGCACCAGTCGTCATGCGCTAATGTTTTGATGACTTCATCAAAAAGAGTTACTTCCCGTGAAGAAGAGGAGGATGATCGAGTCACTCTCAAGGAGCTCCTCAAATCGGCTTCTTTCATGAGCAATTCTGGAACATTCTGCGGTGGCAATGGAACAAAGGCCACTTCGCGTGAAAATGACGTCGACTACGATGACCCTTACAATGACGATGCCTGCGATTCGGTAGGTGACCGTTCATGTGGCTTATGATCTACCAAACTGAACACTTTTTAGACATGTGTGTTACCTGCTACAAATGTAGCATCCATGCTTCTTATTTCTCCACTTACTATCACATAATAATGTGGTCCTCTAAGACAGAAGATTGTTTTTGAATGCAAAATGCCAATTGTCTGTAAGTGAACATAGACTGCCCATGATTGATTATGATTACCATCCCACTACAACCGCCCAATGGCTAGAAATAACGGGTTAACTAAACTATTGGTTAGGCATGCTTTCCTTCTTGCATTTGAATTGTGTAATCTGCATTTTATCTTTAATGCAATAGAACAGTGAACTATTAATTAGCATAAATGAAATTTGTTAGGGTTTTTTAGTTATCGTAGGTTCTTTATTCAGCAGACGCAGGCCTCCTGTAGAAGAACAATTTATGATGCGCCCTACGAGGAAAATGAAAGAAGCGGAGGCTGTCAGACTTTGAGCAGTGGTGCGAGTCCGGTACACACCCTCCAATTTCCCTCTCTCTCAAGTGCTTTCTCTCTCTACCGGCGACCTCTAGCAATGACTTCTACCTTGGGTGACGTTCCCCCGATGGAGTGTACAGACAGCCCTGTCACCGTGCCCTTCACCATCCCCACCTCGTTCGCTTCCTGCAATGTCTCCTCTACGACTACCGCTACGACGGCTGCTGATCTGCATACCTCACCTCGTAGACGGAGCCACTGCAATAATGCTGCCCTCGCTAGGGCCCCCTTGAAGGCGTCTCCCACATGTGCTGCGAATTCTCCGACCAATGACATCCTTTTTCTTGAACCCCGACCCAACCTCATAATCACGCATGTATGTACATTCCTTTGTCGCACCTACTTAGCCCCAATGAGGGTGTGCTGACTTGGGGGATCAGTGAGTAATTCAAACAGTCTGGACACCTCAAACCCCATAATTGAGGCAAGGTATCAAGGCTTTGCATTCTTCACCCTACTTTTGTCTTCATTACACTGATTGGGGTAGCACTTTTATTGGGACTGCGCCTTTGAACGAATGTTTCATCTTACCTCCAAACTTCAGTAGCAAAATTTGTAAATGAAACAGAGAGGTAGCTATTTGTGCACTTGGGAAAACATTTTTTTGGCTGTTTAAAATTGCATCAACTATCTGAAACGAAGAAGAGAGGGCTACAGTTCGTTTTGACTTATCCTGATGGCTTCAAAGTCGGGCTGTGGTAATGGGGTTCGTTGAATAACGGACCTGGGGTTGAAAAATCAACTAATAATGTCGAAGTCCTTCACATCTCGTCACATCTACGATAAGCATGGTAAAATTTTGTGTTGAATCTGGGTTGTGTAATTTCATAGTCAACATAGGCTCTGTACTTCTCCACAAGCTGAAAAAAACTACATCATCAACAAAACTGCCTTTGAGCTGAATGCAATCGCACTTCCCATGCGTTTATCATTTGCTTTGAAATCATTTTATGTGGTTGCTGTAAGGTCGTTTAAGTGGTAGATAGTCTACTCGACACTTTGAAAAGTCAGTTTTTGAAATCATCGTTTGTCACAACGAAACGAAACTTACTTCTTTCCTTTTTTTGTCTTGTTACAAATATAAGAAGGTTACTGGTTAACCATAAAAAAGTATTCTAATAAGGACTAGAAGAACAATTTTCATCAGCCACTAATTTTCTCTTTTTTAGTTGAAATCTCATCTTTCGAGGTCCTCTACAACTTCATCTTCTGGTCGTTCTTCCATAAAAAGTAAACAGGAATTGACCTCACAACAACACCACTACCCCTTTCGCCAAGTTGTCAATGCCAATCTAGCAAACTACGCTTCTGGTTTCACCGCTGCCGCCGCCGTGGCAAACATGTCACCCGGGCATAAAATGTCTTCCTCGGTGGACAACACTCTCTTCCAGATGGACTGTCATTTGGGCAATGAGTCAGTCACCATGCCACTAACAGCGCTCGAAGACCTAGGTACAATGGAGCCTGGCGGTTGCTGCACTCCAGAGGTTACGTGTGGCGTGGATGGGAGAAATGTGTTGTCGATGAGGAGGACAAATGGTTTTACTGGAAGTCGAAGCCATCCTCCACCCTCGCAGCCCGTTTCGGCTGAAAACGAGCAACTGTTAACATCAACTTTGGCAGAATTAGGAGATGCAGTTGCTTGGTAAGCTTCCATACCTGAGAAGAACCTCTAACCACTAGGGCGTTCTCTGGATCACCATCTCCTTTTATGCATCTTCTTTTCTTCGAAAGGACCATCACTTGTATACTTATACATTTAGTTGGGATCGCTGACATCCATGTACCATGTTTTGTAGGTCATTTTTTGCCCATGTTTGCTGAAATGGTAAACACATTTACTGTTTTTTTGCCTTAAACTCAACTATGACCGTGATCACTTCGATGCACGTCAACGTTACCGGTTGAGATCCTAAGATTTCAGCTGCGTAAACCTGTACAGCGACTTCATCTGCACATATCTATTACCAAATTTTCGATCTCTATCCTGCCTGACATCTCATCACAATCATGTAGTTGAGAAAAACTGGGAATCCTCTGATTGCTAAGTAATCAACTGCCTTTTCACAATATCAACTATTGAATCTGCGAATTCAGTTTATTTATGCCTGTCATTATTTGATTTACCATTGAATAGTTTGAGCCAGAACGCATCATGGCTTTTAGAGACAATTCTTTCAGATAGAGTGATTTCATTTCTGAAACTTGTGTGCTCAAGCTGCTACCCATTCACGTCTTTTGCCACCTATTCGCGCTATTAATCGTAGAGAGCACTCACCATTCACCACTTTCATTCACTTTGGAAGATATGCTCGAATAAAGATTCGCCGAAACAACTTAACGGACTTTTGGCCAATATCTTAGATTACGTTTTAACTTCTACGTTTTCTTATATGAATTGCATCTGCCACTCCTTTTACTAGCTATAAGAACGCATTACTTGGTAATTGACTATGAGTCGATTTGCGGTATTATCTCCACGTTGTACTTTGATATAGCCATAGTGTCCAAAACAGTCTTTCACTTATGCTTAGGTTGGAGAGAGAACGCATCGATTTGCTGAACATGCAAGGACGTCGACAATCTAACAGCCGTCCCCAATCTAGACCAGGGCATGGCACTAATGCTGGACCATTGTCGCTGCCCAGAAAAGGTCTTGCCCTAAACATTCAAACCTCTGTCGCGTTCGGAACTAGCCCCGCTTCTTCAACAATTACACATCAGCGCCCCCATCCCAACACCTCAACGCCCTCTCTGTATTGGCAGAACTATCCACCTTCGCCCACAGATGACGTATCCACACTGACCAAATCCACCAACAGTCTTACCGAACAAACTCCTATTCAACGCAGAAATCAACGGTCGGCCGTCTCAAAAACTATCACTTTGACCCGATCGGGCTCCTCTTCTGTGAGCCCTTCACGAAGAAGTCGGGAAAGTAGTGACTCCTCGGACAACGCTAGTGGCTTCCAAGCTCGTCGTCGGCGTACTACAACGCTGGTTCTGGCCAATAAGGCAGCACCAATACCAATCGGTGTCAATGGTGCCATTCAGTCGAGTCCACAGACGCCAATTGGAGTGCGAAGAATGCCGACTAAAGGGAACAATTCGGAGGAATTGAACCCTATTATTTTACACCCATATCGCCCTCGACCGCATCCCGTTAGTTTCGTCTCCACATCAAACTGCAACCTTTTAAGGTCAAACAATCCTCCTTCCACTTCCACAACAGCTGCTACCATTACTGTAGCCGGTGGCGATGTTGCGCACCCACATCAACGAGGCGCAGGTGGACTTTTGGTTCTCTCAAGCTCGCCTCTGACATCGTGATGTTAAAGCAGTTAGCTGCTTTGTAAATTAACTACTTATTTTCTGCTGACTTCTAGAGTTCTAATGACACATGGATTATGCATGTTTGTGTTTTGGTGCCTGCCTTGGGCAGAATTGTACAAAGATATATTAAACGTAGATACTTTCCACGCCGTTCTAGTTACTGAAACGGGAATCCTGGAATTCAAATGATCGGACCACTTGTACATCATAATATGATGCATTCTGTCACTTTTTTGATCGGCAAAATTACCGACATTCATGTAACCCGAACTAATCGGGATCCGCTGGCACATTCACATTAAGTTCATACATTAGGGAAGTACGAGGAGCATCTTGGATGCCCGATAGTAATGAGAAGTGTGTGGAATTTATCATCCATTCATCAAGGAGGTTTTTATTTCGAATGATTAAAACGTTGCATATTTGGGCTCACATGATGTGGTTTTCTGTGGAGTCGATAATAGAGAAAGGTAAGGTGTACTCCACTATTTAGTGGAGCTACGGATTTAAAAAAAGGATAGACAAACGGGATGGCCCAAGAATATTAACGTTTGGTGGGTTTTGTGTAAAAAAGTGTGGGTTGCTTGTTATTTGTCTAGCTCCTTGTTTACCACTGTTGGCTTTGAATTTTACGAAGACGTAATTTTACCCTCAAGCTTACACTAAGTCACTCATGTTGGAAGAGATTAATGCCACTACTATACGTTGTTCATATGACCACTTGGCGTCTAGCGGTCACTTTAAGATTCGTCTGGCCCTTATGCACGTGAACTTCAGATCTAGTCCCTTAGTTCACGCTGAAATACATGTATTCGGGTCCACTTACTGCCTTTATACCCTGCGGGAAGTATCAGGAAAGGTTTGAGCATCTACACTTATGGTTGCCTTTATTAGGAGCAGAAGAAACCAATAACTCCATTGTTGTGCTACTCCTAGCATAAAACGTTCGAACCCCACATGATTAGTGGAAATCAATGAAATGGGCATACCATGAAGAATCCGCTCAAAAGAGGGCAGGAAATCGTATTAATTTAATGCTCTTCAAGGCAGAACGTTCGTTTAGGCAGAGACTTGGGTAACTACAAGCGGGACCAAGGGACTCGAACAATAGCACAACCGACGAATGGTACCTGCGCCGAATTAACCTACTGCGATCCAAGACGAGAATCGTGAATCCATTCGCACATATCTCTACCTTAGTGAAGGAGCCAGTTAAGAGGTTCATCAGTGAATCTGCGCATGGTGGTACATCCCTTGGAACACGACAACAGTCATGATCGCTAAATGCATGCATTCAACTTTCATTAAGCATCAGCAACTTGGTATTAAGTTGTCAACAAAGAGAATGAAGACGTAGGAAACGGTTCAACAAAAGACATGTAATCGATTACAGGGTCTCCATACCCTTTTTATATGTTTTGATGGTAAATTTTGTGGGAAATGCCTACCTAACCTCATGTCCTGGAACCACGAACTTCAAGAGAGGGTTAGTCGCAGGAGATCTATTGAAAACAAGAAGAACGGGGATAGGAGTACAGGTGAGTAGAATAGCGGATATCACCCGGAGAGGAGTTCCTCACAAGCCTTACGGGCCAGATTCGCCTGTCTCCCATATAGGTAAACTTAAATACTAGTATATATTACGAAAGTTAAACGATCGGTTTAGGTGCATCTTTGCAATAAATATGTGACAAGTGCACTTCTTTACATCAGCATTTCTTAAATTTTCCCCAAAATAAGAAGCACAACACTGTAGAGGATATTTACAGTGATTTTAACTCAGAGCACTTTACAATTTGAGTTTAAGTTTTCTCTAATTGGGGCGGTAAAGCAAATTCAAGGCTGATTCAATAGAGGCCTTTGAGCTGCAATTGGTCACTTTGTTTAGCCTCATAGCCTGGTCTGCTAAGTCACGTAGTTCCAAGTGTGAGGATGGTGTTCGAGACTTTAGTTGCTGATCTACTAAATAGATACTTGGGCAACTATTTGGAGACTCTTAATGCCTCCCAGCTGCGTTTGGGTTTACTCTCTGGTAGACCTTTGATGTAAATAACCATAATACACTTACTTAGGTAATGCTTCCTTGGAGAATGTTGATGTGCGAGCTACTGCGTTCGATGATTTTGAAATACCTGTTCGAATTGTTCACGGTCACATTCGTGAGTAGTTTTGTTCAATTACCTTTGTGTTAGGTCACTTTGCCCTAAAAATTCCATTTAAAAATCTTTACACTGAGCCTGTAGTAGCCGAGTTGGATGGGCTATACATCCTTTGTTTGCCGCGAACTGGTTTGAAGCGTTTATCATGCGCAATTTTAAGGCGTTACTTATAATGAAGCGAAAGAAAAACAATACCGACGGGAAGCAAAACGGAGAACATTAGAAGCAATTGAGGAATTGAAACAAGAACATCAACCAGGTTACTGTTTTGTTGAGTTAGCTAAATGTGGTTAGAAAAGGACGAAAGTTCTGATTCATTTTTCGAAAAATTGGCTGCTCAGATTATTAAAAATGTTCAAGTCAAAATTGAGAACATTCATGTTCGGTATGAAGACCAAACAACCATTCCTGGCGTCCGATTTTCTGCCGGATTAACTTTAAGGAGATTGGCTTTTCAAGTACACAAGAATCGGATAACTTACGGAGTTTTTTAGACCTGTGATAGTTCTGGAGAATCCGTCGTATTGAGCAGTGATTTTTCGAAGGAGTTTTTTAAAGTGAGGCCATCTTATTACGGTTTAATTGTTAGCTTGCTGAACTGGATTCACTTGCAGTTTATTGGAATCACGATACAAAACTATATTCAGGTCTCTCTGCAGGGCTTCTTAGGGTAAGGCACTTAAGATTCATCGATTCTTAGAACATGATGAGTTCCTCAATTGCGAGCTCTGAGGGAACTGCTACGGATATCGACTACAGTACGTTTTTTTCTTAAAAGATTTATAGCAACCTGAACTTAGAGCAATAATTAATTGCCCTTATGGTAAATTTAGTTCTCCGGCCTATTTCGTTCAATGCGCTTCTTCATGTCCACATGCAACCGGAAAGGGTTCAGTTCACAGTTCCCCAGGTCAGCGTCGACATAAAGTTTGAAGAAATTGAGGTGGAATTTCATCATCATCAATACGTTGGATTGGTCCTTCTCCTTGATTCAGTCGATCGCTTAATGCTGCAGAACAAATTCTGGAAGTATAAAGCTCTAATTGAATCTAAGAATTTCCCTCGAGCAAGGTATTTCTCTTGATGCAAAACAGATTCTATGTTTGTGCATTATTTCAAGCGTTTTTTTATTTTTCTCACCATTTTTGTAGCACTTCGAGGTATGTTCGGTCCTTAACCATAGTCTTTTAAATCGTCGGCGATTTATTCACCGCAGTTGCATTGACATTTATAGATGGCTGTTCGCATACACTGCTGTGTTGGAAGAAATTGTTCGTCGGCGCTTTAACATGTGGTCCTGGAACCACATCCAAGAACATCGTCGAATGGTGCGTGAATACACAGATCTATGGACAAAGAAGCTTCTAAAAGAAAATTTGACTTCGGAGCAGGAGGCGAAAATCGAGGTAGGTGATTTTAAGGTTTCATACGTGATTTGAGGCGCCGAATTTCGAACCTTCGTTTCGCATATTCTAATTAGTTGCTGATCTAATTAGTGATTATAATTGTCTTTGACGTGGAAATCGAATCGTGAGACCGCTAAGGCGTCTAGACGCAGTTGGTGTTTGCATTATTTTAGTTTAATCCTTTGTGTTTTAAATACTAGGCTTGAAGATTAAGTTTATTTTTTAATTTTATTATATCTTTAAAGGAAATCTTGATCCCCCAATCTACTTACTTTTCGATTCTAAAGGGATTGCGAGTTCTCGCTTCACATTCTCTTTCCTAAGAATGCATGCGTTTTTTGCTCGAATTTTCAGTACTTTGAAGATGAATTGGATGTCATGAATCTTACATTGGCTCGCCAACACGCAGAAGTTCAGGTAACAGGTGCCATTTTTTGTTACAGTTTGTCTTAGAAAGATCCTATTGATTGAATGACGATTTTCCATGTCTTACGATTTTGAGTCGATCAATCGGGCTTAATAGTCATTTCCTTTGTGTAGATTCGAAAGCGCAAGAAGGTATAGTTGTATAGTTGTTGTCTGTCTACTGGTTTGACTGTACTGCGATGCCTCTTGGATGTAATATATATATATAATTCCTAGTCCTACGCAAAAACCTAGGATCTATAGGTTACCACAGAGCCATGGCTTGTTTTAAGCAATTTTAAAACCTTGAGTAGAAATAGAAATTTCTACAATGCTCTGCAAATTTACCGTGTTCTGAATAGCCTATTCTATGAAAATCATGCAATCATTCATACCTTAAAACTCGGTAGTGAGTTTTGCTTTTTGAAATGGAGTCAAATCAAGGTAACTTCTTACCCCTCCTTATATTTCTAGAAACACCAATCGTTGCTCCCTCTTTATATTAGGAGATAGCTTGTTATGGAGTAGATATTTGCTTAATAAATGCGAGATGTTAATGGAGGTGATCATGACCGTACTTTTTGCTACTTGAGACCGAATTTAATGGGATTGGGTTGCCATCAGGTTCGTTTCATCACCTTAGCGGATAAGCCACCTTGTAACCTTTTACACGTTTCTCTTGTATATCAGTTTCATTGTCGTCTAAAGTCGATTTGAAGCTATTTTAATCGTATTATAGTCACATAAGAGGAAGGGGATGCATATCCGTCCGGTAAGGCAGGTGCTTTCACTGTTGTTACGTGTTCGTAAACAGTAACTCGTTGTATTGTGGTTGTGGGGACAGTTTATTCGTCACCACAACCACTTACTCCTTTGAGTAGTCCCATCCGCGTATTGCGATGCTGTTTAACTGTTCTTTTTAATCTCAAATCGGAGGCTGACAACCTCGGTAAGTTACAGCTCGGCTGTTTTATTGTGCTGTTGCATGGAAACCGGCAGTGAGGAAGGTGGGATTGAATTTGTTGGTAATCATACAAACCGTTGAGTTTTGGTAGCTTCCAATCTTTGTCCATTCGCCAAATGAGTGATTAGGCAATGGTTTTACTTGTGGAGTTCACATCTGAAAAAAAGATATAGTGCGATACCAGAGCTATATCATTGTTTTACCATTCTGTAATGTCATAAATGTCTTGGTTTCGCCTTCACTAATTCAAACAAGCTCCCATTAATGTGGTAATTTTCCATAGAATCTCTTCATGAACGTTTTGAGAAAGTAATTGCTCCTCAATAAATGGGCCTATATTGGAAGGACTGAAATAATTTGGCGGCATTTCTCTTAGTCTAGCGACCAAAGGAGTACATTCATTTTTGTATTTTTTTCGGAGATAACTGCAGTTTCCATTGGGTTACTTAAGTATTATCGATGATCGGATTCCCTGCTGTTTCAAGAAGTGTAGCAGTATCTTTATTTGGGAGTTATTTTGACACTATTTGGGACCCTGATTCTTCTTTCAGTTTGTAATTGTACTATGTTGTGTTGCCTATTTTCATGCATTAGGCCAAAAAGAGCAGAGCTGCCAAGGAAAGCAGTAGGGGCAGTAGTTGGTTCTCCTGGTTTTTTGGGGGCTCTAGCTCCGTTACCCCGGCTACGACAGGAGATGCCTCCTCAGCCTGTAATCAAGGTGATAGTCCACAGGTGATGCAGCGGGTACGACAGGAGCTGACCTCCGAGGAAAAGGCGAAGCTGTATGCTGCTCTGAACTACTCTGAGGGCATGGGTCGCAGCGCCTATCCTCCTGAATACGTTTCCGCTGCAGTCAAATTTTCACTCGGTGGTCTTGGGATCACACTCACAAACAAAGACCTTAAGTATGGTTTTTTTAATTTTTCCATTGAAAGTGGGCATATCCGAGAGAATGTCAAATGTGAGACGTGAGCAGTTTTTATGGCAATAGTTCCAAGAGAGCTTGTTTGAAATATCTGAAATGTTTTGTACCGATCGCTTTGGGCTACCAGGCTACTAAGTAATTGGATATGCAGTAGCCAAACATTGAGCCCAAGTGACCGTTTCGAAACCTTAAGTTATGCGCTTAATAGTCCTGACTTTTTCATTTCAAAATTGAGCCAGTTTTCATGGGGTCCTCTAGTGGATGTAATCTACTTTTGCTTTTGATGTCTTCATCTCTTTATAATAACAGTAGTCAGTCGTAACAACTAAACTCATTTTGTTTTTTACGCCTTCGATTCTAGGAACTCAGGCATTTTGGGAGTACAGCTAAGCATGATTACATCGAACTTTAAACAGCGTACTGGCGATAATGCCATGGAGTAAGTTTTTGTTTGTGTTAAGTGAGGCCTAATTAATAATGGAGATTTGGGCTGCCTTTATTTAGATCTTGTCTTTGTTTGTTCTTTTTGTATTGTGCTTTGTCCAATTTGTTTTAATGTCTCTAGGTGAATTGAGGTTCAGACTTCAAGTCCGTTCACATCGCACCTCTTCATAATTTCATTTCCAAACACAATTGTTATAATGAATCCAGAGAACGTGCTATACTGGCTGGATTTGTTCTGAATCGCACTACGAGAAGGATGTGGTGGGTGGGATAAGTTCTGTGCGCTTACCATCCCGAAACCAAACAACTGCCAATCCTTGACAAAGAGGCTATCTAGCTGTAGTCTATCCCACATAGGGCTGGGCAGGGGTTATGTCCGAATGGGCATATTGTCACAATAGTTCTGCATCAAAGTCGATGTAGTGACCTGACATGGACTTAGACTGTATCATTTGGCTATTTGTAGGTGTTTTATTCCTTTTGTCCTTTTGAACAAACACATTTTTTAGAGGGGTTTTACTAGTGCTAAACTTCATAGCGCTGTTCCCAATCTGACGAGCTATTTGTTGCGGTTTTTCATGTAACTGGCCACCATATTTATGAATTAACAGTCGAGTACTAAATCATGAAAACGGCTTTGCGGAGGTAATTTGAATTCCAGTTGAAAACTCTTTTTGGGATTCTGTAAGTATTTTTGAGTTGAGTAGACAAAAATTGTTCAATACATATTGCATCAGTAAGGCATGAAATTTACTGTTCTAAGTTTTTGAGATTATGCATTATGGATGCTGCCAACCTTCAACGTTCTTGTTTTTAGTTGGCTATTTTACCTCTCAGAGGATTTAGCCAGTCACTGGTCCTATTATTTTTCTCCTACTATTTCCTTGCAGTTTCTCTATGAGCCTTATGGGCTTCGAGGTGGTCGGGCCGAGGAACGCCTTCACTGATACTGTCCCAATTCTAATCTCAAGCACAGCTATAGATGGATCTCTTCTTTCGGTGGATTTCGCAAAGAATCCTATCGATCGAACAGCCGATCAATGTCTTTTCATTGCAGCAGCTCCCCTTGAGGTTATCTATGATGCAGATACGGTCAATAAGATTGTTGATTTCTTCAAACTCCCTGTCGGCCTCCGTCTGAACGAGTATGCTTTCAGATATCTTACTTACCTTATTATAGGGATGGACTTTAGAGGAGGTGTTTTATTCGCTTGTTGTTTCCACCCTAAGGTAGCCAAACTCCCTTAGCTACAAGTATTTTTTTATTAAAGCAGAAGTTTGTTCGCACTATTGATAAGAATTTGCCGTTGACCTGTTATTGCCCCCAAACCTCGGTGCATTAGATTTTGCCCCCAATGTGTGTTCAGCTAACAAGTTCCACTGCGGTCGGGAGACCTTGCGAACAAGAGTGTTGTCACTTTTTATGCGTTTTCTTACGCCTTAATATGATCGATATTGCTATTTTTGTCCTCTTAGTTGTTTGATCATAGCATCCTCCGAGCTTTCTAGCGGGCATAGCTTACCTGACCAATTTTGATCTATGAATTCAAGGTTTACTCTAATTATGTTCTCATTAGGTGCTGAGTCATTTTCGCATGCTATTTGCTCTTGCCATTTAAGTTTCCAGCATCATCTTTTTCCATCCGGAAGTAATTGTTTTTATAATGATCTTGCTATTATCGAAGCGCTTAGCGATCCACATGGTTATAGTTGCTTTTGGAGTTGAGATTGTGATTAGACTCTTGAAAGATGTGCTTTTCTGGTTTGTTTAATATTTAAACCCTTATGAGTGAGTCTCCAAACTGGTTTCTGGTTCCTAGGAGGTACTTCGCATTGTAGCAACAATGTTATAAATGTGCGGCAAGGTACATGTATTTAACTTCGCCTTCATTTTGTCCTAGAATATCCTCCTCGGTAATGCCTTCCCTTGACGAGATGAAGGCAATGACCACGACGGGACTACGTCATCTTCTTAGTAGACGGACCTGTCTTGATTTAAGGGTGGACATCCAACCGAGTTGTTTCCTACTTCCAGAGCATGGAGTTTACATAGAGTGGGTAACAATTATCATTTCTTGCCTGTAGTTATCAATTTCATTCACCGGACACGAATAATAAATTCATACACCATTGCCTTACAGAAGGACCATTTATAGTGTTAGCCATTTATAATGTCAATCAAGTGATTCGCCCATTACTTGGTCTGTTGGAAACAATTACAAACGTTTGTGCCCCGGCACCAATTACCTAGGATGAAATTGTGGCAAAGTCAAAAAGTGCCAGAATTCTATCCTTCGAGTTTAGGATACAACCCGCAAGTTATTGGTCTTAGCACACCACCTATCATCACTTTCCATAAAAGCTATGTGAGTAACTTATTTAAACACTTTTTTCGCCTGGAAAACCAATGTGGGTAGGATGTAGTGTGCCTGTATATTTGTTTTAAATTCCGTTTATGAGCTGGAGCATGAGGTAATCCTTTCTTTAACAACAATTTTACATCCTAGAACTTGAAGAATATGGTTGTGTTAACTACATATACCTCGACCTCTGTACTTAGGCCACTGGGAGATAGAACCAGTATGTAGGACTAAGGTGCTTTGGTTAGGAGACCCTAATGGCCCTTGAGAAGTCAGTAACATAATTGCTTCACCGTTTTTTTCTGGTGTTGCAGCACTTACACTATTGTTGTTTTTTTTTGAAGTACTTGATCACTTGGTAGAACCAAGTTCAACTCGAAACAGTGAGTCATTATGGGGATAATACGAATGTATCACTAACAGGGAATGGTCTTACTGATCATGAGTGTTACTATTTAGGACTTTATCAATAACTCGAATCATGCCATATTTTTAAATCAAGTGTTGCGGTTTTTTTCCAAAGGGGCTGTCGTTTCATCATGGTAGACTTTGGTAGCGTTAGCCTTCGGTCAATTCTCGCCCATCCAGATCTGCCCCAGAGTGAGACTACCTCCGATCAGAGTAGTGCGGTGAGTCGAGCTTCCTCCGCACTTGTCGGCCGAGCTCAATCTGATGAGCGTTACAAGCAGCTGCTGCAGGCGAACTACGAACAGCTTCTGTTAGAAGCCTACGATCAGTTTGAGGTCACCCTGTCTGCCACTCAAATCATCTTGATCCGGAAAGGTGAAGAGTCGATGTCTTCTCGTTTCTTATCCAAAAATTTGTGATTTTTCAAATCTCACAAGCAGTGGTTGGCTTCAAAAGCGTTTTTTGTAAATCCAAGTGGCCGTTGTAAATTGTTCGCCTGTATCTCTTCACCCACTCACTTGAGTGTCATTTGCATGACAAATCCAATACCGGTTTGTTTGTTTTCAATGATCATTCCTCGAACGTACCATGATCAGACTTTTGGGGTACATGTTTTCTCGGCACTGCTATCTGACTTCACTGTCAATTAACCACTGTCACTACCTAAGAATTCATCATCATTCATTGCAGATGTTTTCAATTGTGTAAGGGTAGTCCAGTCACTGGTTTTGAGATGAAGGACAAGCCGCTAGAATGTATCCAGTTATTTAGCACTGAGCGGACTGTGAATATTTCTGCGAATACGAGAGCTAAGTGGCCTTACCAGTAAAACCTTTTGCTATTTTAGGTGATAAATGGAGAGAAATGCGTTCTCTAGGGGACACACCTGGTCACGTGCTTAAACCACTGAATGTCAAGTTAGTGTTGCGTCAGTGCATTGCGCCACCCGAATTCGGACTCCCACAGTAAGTATTTATCGAGTATCCTGATCCAGCCCCTGATTGGGCCATAGTTATAACTAGTCGACTTGACTGCCTGGATGCTTTCGGCCCTTGAGAGGTAATTGTCGCTTGTAGCGCTGCCAATATCAATGCTTTGCCGTAAGAGCTACACTGAACAATTTCTTATGCTTTAAACTAAGGTTATAGGGTCTATTTTGTGATGTTTAATATCCCACATGGTATATAACTAATCTCATAGTTTTATGGTACATACTATTTAGAAAAACCAAAACTGTTTTCTAATGTATAAATAATAGCTCTCCAAAACACTGGAGTGCATCACTTGAGTGGCCATGTCCTTTCGTAGGTTTCAGGTGGACGGCCGTCTCCCTCTCCTTGGAATTGACTTTACAGACAAGGTGTTGGAAGCTCTTTGTGACATAATTGCCCATGTGCCATTACCCGAAACTGATCCCTCGCAGCGAATCCCTACGGACCCTGACGCTCTGCTGAAGGTGTGTACTTGTGTGTCAACTCACCTTAGAGAACTTTTTCTTTTTTATTGAATATCTTGATTACTTGCACGAAGACAGCGGAGCATATTTAAGACTTTTTAGTAGAATTACTCGAGTTCAAATTAGCTCTAGGATAATCTGATATAACCTGTAAGGTTATCAACAGTTAAGCAGCTCCTTTATCAAACTGATACACATAATGTATATGTATGTGTGTATGTATGGGTTTGACGTAATCCCCTATTTCTTCCTGTTTCTAGTGACGTGCAAGCATTCAGGCTAATTTTTCGGTATATTTTCACCGCAAACACTCACTTTCACCGGACTTTTTTTAGGACGTAAAGTTCTTTGACGCCAAAACCGAGGATCTATTGCCGGGCCAATTAAAAGCTGTGCATGTCTTGCGGATGACTGAGACTGTTTTTATCTCGTCGTCTCCCGAACCCGACCAGGCAGATGATGAGGGCGATATTTTCTTTGATTCCTATGAAACTCCCGAAGCTTGCACTTCCTCCACCATTCAAGTTAGTTGTCATTCGTCTGCCTTTTCTGCTGGAAAGCAGTCATTATTTTGATTTGATATTGCTTCGGTTTCTTAATTTTGCTCTCTTTTCGACCTAGTTTCCTACGCGCAAGTCCTTGGCCAATCTAGTCATGATATGTGCGTCATTTCTCGTTGAAGAGGTTAGTCCTTCAGTATTTCCCATGTCTCCTTTACTTCCAACTCTCCTTTTTGCACTCTTTCCTTCCTCAGGTTCGAGTTCGTATGTTTGAGCAGGCGACGTCTGGAGACACCTCTGATCCATCAGTTCCAATGCTAACGTTTACTATCAATGAAATTGGCGCAGACTTCACTCTACGCAAATGGGATCAGGAATTGAATGTATGAATTCCATAGATTAATTCATTTAGCGTTAGTCTGCCAATTTTGGTAGATGCCCAAGGTGCCTTTACTTAGTGGTCCGTAGGAAAGTTTACACTTGTTTTTTTTTCATTTCAGTTGAAAATCAGTTCATAAGTTTGACCACTATCTCTTCTTGATTAGCACAAAGTTATCGTGAAGTTCATTGTGGCCTCACATGAGTAACTGCAGAATAGTTGCTTGAAGGTTTTGTACACTGGGCTTTTTGTGGGCTGGTGCTCTTTTCATCGCGCAACTTAACTGGACATTGTTTTGTTCCGACCACATGTACCAAAATAGTTACTTTAAATATTGTTCGAATCTGTTTATTTGGGGTGAAATAGAGTTAATGAAGTTACTTAGGGTCATATCAACTCACTTTCCACATCCATGCGTAGTTAATCCAGGGTGATACGAGAAATGATCACTTAATAGGGCGATAGAGTGGGCATATTAAGTATGTGATTTCGTGGCGTTAACTGGACGTTCTTATGAGCTAGTGATAAATAGGCAATTCATTGTTACTAATGTAAACTCGTGTGCATTCAGAATATTCTTTATTTTAAGTCTTAATCAAGCTAGTTTTGTAAGGAAAGTTATAATTGGATTGACAAAGAATATATTTTTGGTTTCATCGTTGAAAATATTGATTTGTTTTTAGGCTCATGTGAACAGTTTGAATCTGAAGGTACCGCAGTTCAAGGAGCATGGCAGTGAAAAAGAAGTGTGCCTGGTCGATACCTTATCAAGGTCGGATGAGCTGGATATTCAGAATAGTGGGCACCTTTTTACAGCACACCTCCTTATTGCGGACAAAGGTGGCCCCGAGTTTTCCACTAAATATGCGAACACGCGTCACAGTCTTGTCTGCGAATTTCGAGTCCTGAAAGTGAGCATGTCTGTCTCCATTCAGCATGACTTTCTCGATTCAATTTTGGTTATGCCATGATGCACTGGGTTAGTCGCAGTCTACTAGCCTATTGGAAGGTTCCAAATTGAATATTTGCTAAATTATTCTGGTTTGATATTCAGTAGCAGTGACCAACACTTTTTCTACATGAATCTGAAAGATTCTGGTCCTATGTACTTCATAACGCAAACGTGTTCTAGGCTTTGGGATCACTTTGTACTATTATTCAGCATTATATTGCCTTTTGAGGACATTTATTGGGGGATGAGTTTTGATGTGGCTAGGTTGTCACGTGCACTATCCACGTGAAGGCGCAGGCCATGGTACCCGCATTTAACCTAATCACACTGAAATGCATTTGGACCAGAGCATAGTGCATATGCTTGATTACCAGTTGTATGCCTAAATTGCGTGAATTTTTCAAGTTCTGACTCAACTCTTTTTATAGGCACTCTGGGATGACATTTTTTATTGAGGCCTAGCAACTCTAATTTAACCTTCATTGTTCATAAGCTAACAGAATTTGACGTCATTGGAATATTTTCTACCGTGCGTCAATAGCTCTCTTGCAAAACTCAAAGAATAAATTGTTTTTAAGGTTAAATTGAGAATCCTGCAACTACTTGTGGCCATTAATAAGGAGCAGTTTGTCGATGTGTTTACGTTGTCAGTGCATTAGTTTGAATCAAAAGAAAATGGGAGTAATATGTTGGCCACTATTTATTGTTCCCGTAGAAGTGTGCATCAGTGTTACCTGTGGGTTTGATATATTCAAGGCATTGTTGAATCATTCGAACTCCGTATTTTACCATTGGCATCAATTTTTTTTACATTTTTTCCCATGCTACGTGTGGAATTTCATCCGTTTAGAGAGACTCAATGATTTGTGGCCAAATATGCTCAGTTTTGATCCCTTTTTTGAAGCTAAGCGTAGTACTCAAAGTCTAAATTAATGTCTGGAGTGTTTTTAGCCTTGGAGTTCCAGAAGGATTTTGATCATCGTAGCTTTTTGGTGAGCTCGATGTGTAGATAGAACTTTCTCTGAAATTTTTTGGAATTTAGATTCATCTGCATCAGGAGGCTCTGGTCTCCCTCCTGAGTTTCTTCAATGATTTGGCTAAGGTTCTCACTAAGGATCCGGAAATGGATGGAGCAGAAGTCAAGACTCAAAAGGCCATTGAATGGGCCAATCGTCTTGGTGATGTGGAGACCTCAGAGCGTCTGCAGATAGACTCGTTGATGACTCCGCACGAGGCTCGTCTCTCTGCTGCCAAGACAACTCCTGTTGACGCGGTCTCCGGTGTTTTAGCCAGGAGAAGCGAACGTCGTGATATTCGACTAGATGCTGTTTCCGAGGCTGCCAAAATGGGTTGGTCTATATAATCCATGGCCTGTATCTGATGTTGAAAAAAGGTGTACGGGTGTTAATTTTCCTAAGAGTTGGGTTTTTATTGTCACAATAAGTAGTAAGTTGCTGTTGCATCATTTTCGCAATTCAATACTTTGTATGGAGACATCTCGTTAGTTTTGTACCCAAGTAGGTTTTTATCTTTAGCTAAAACATATTGTCTAGATGAGCTTATTGGTACTGTTCTTATGTTACCTGCCGTAGCGCTACGTTTTCATCTAACTAGGACGCTATCTGAAGATTCCTGAGGTTGATGCCACACAATGGAAAATTCAGCTTACCCTGGACAAGGTCCAAGTCTTTTTCTGCTCCTCAGAAATGCAATTGATGTCTTTCAGTATGAGGGGCATGCGTGTTGATCTTCGAATAACGTACCTTACTACTGAAATTGCAATGGCTGTCTCGGACATATGCATCTCCGACCTCAATGAAAGCTCACTTTACCGGCAGGTTAGTATAGTTCCATGTTCATTTCTGGTTATTGGCACTAATTAAGGTTTTCCCAATTCACCTTCATTACTCTTTGCATTGTTATTAGTTGATTATCCAATTAAGTTTCGAAACTATACTCTGCGTTCACTTTTATTCAACATTATTTTTGCGCGCCATTTGTGCTCCTCACTCGGCATTCATTCCTATGTGTAAGGCATGCCTCATTGTTTCTCACTGACAGGTGTGTTAGTCAAAAAGGAAATGGTAACAATCATATGGAATCATCCATCTCAATTTAGTCGCATAGTTCACAATCGCTACGCCCGTCTTTAAGCCCATTAGAAACGGATTTATATAACTGCTACCGATGAAGCAAATACAACATTTGTGCTGTCCAGTTCTGCTTAGCGGCGTACTTAATGCTCATTTCCTCTCTATCCTTCAGATACTTTGGATCGAACCTGGAACCAGTGTTTTTTTGATGCAGACGGTCTTATACCATCGAGGTACGAAAGCCCTGGATGACCGGTACAACCCTGAGAAAGTGGATGTAGCAATCAATTTGCAAGTTGGAAAAGCTCATGTAATTATGCTCTACTGGTTCCTCCGCCGAGTTATTGTGAGTAACCTTTTCCTTCTCCTTAATGTATTACATATTTCAAACTATTTGCTGTAACAGTTCATTTTATGTCAAGAATTTTATGGATTCGTTCAAAGATGCAACTGAATACGCTATTGAAAAGGCATCGAAGGCGACGGATGCTGCAAAAACACAGGTGTCGTCACAGTAACCGCTCCCTTTTCGGATCTGTATTCACTTCTTCGTGTACTGATGCCTTTGAATCTACGTTCTTTTATCCAGGTACAGGAGGCGGTGAATCAACCACTACCGCCTAGGCTAGCACTTTCAGTGAATGTGGAAGCACCGGTGATCTACATGCCACAGAATTCAACTTCTCGTACAGCTCTCGTTTTCGATTTGGGTCGCATCTCCATAAAAAATCATTTCGCAGTTATTCCGAAACCTGTCTTGTCGAAGGACGATTCCATCGATGTTCTCATGATGGACTATATGCGTGTTCATCTAGAAGATTTCAAAATGTCTGCGTAAGTTTCGATTTTATTCTTTTTTACGCTGAGCTTTGAACCCAATTACATTTTGAAGTGGTTTACTGCCACCACTTTTTGGAAGAGATGTAGCTTGTTAAATCCACAGTTGTTTGCCTTTATGTTTTGTGAAAAGTTACTTTGTGGTTGGGTTAATTTTGGTTTCTTGCCCAGACTTCGGAGCGAATTCCCCTATACACAAATGTGGGTCCCCTACCAATCTACAACTTCGTTTCGTTCTCTATACAATGCTGAATTAGCGGGCAGAATTATTATTACCCTGGTCACCAATTAGATTGCGTTACTTCACTCACTGTGGTTCATTCACATACGATGCATTTGACTTAAGAACCAGAATTATATTTTTCGCCGATCTTAAATAATAAGTTACGATCGGTATCTTGCCATAGCGGGTACTTCGCTGAATCTGCGAGAACTAAACGGCGGCGATACATTCGCTCATTATCCTATCACCGCAAGTAAAGCTCTGGTTCTGCGCATGTTTTTAGCTCTGCGTTGTTTGGTTTAGTTTTCCTTCAAGCCCCGTGAATTACTAATTTTTGGAATCCTTTTTGCGCCCAGAGCTATTCTCATCGATGGAGGTGTGGAGATTGACAGAAATGTGATCCAACCAATCAATTTGAGCCTGAACATGAATAGAAAGGTGTTCCCCTCTAAGGGTGATGGAGTTCCGCTATTTGATATCTCAGGTGCTCTCGAATCCATTCGAGTACGTTCCACATTGCCCATTTTTGTCGCAATTGGATAAACTACACTTAGATCCCGCGCCCCATTGAGGTAGCAACTTTTGATAGTAATTTCAATTTGACAATAATACTTTCTGTTTTTAATTAAATATGGCTTCGAATGTCCACCCTTTTGGCACTTCTAAAAACTATTTTCGTTCATTTCAGTTTTCAATAACCTATGGTGATTACAAACTGATAAATGAAGTATTCCTTGACAACTTTGAGGAGGCTGATTCCCTCATGGGTCCACTTCCCATGCCCAATCCGACTGAATTGGCGACTTCCGAGGATTCCGTATCTGTCACTGGACTGACTGCTCAGAGGGTTAATGACTTCTCAATTTCCGATTCTGTGGAATCGAAATCAGAAAAGAGTGTTTCCTGGAACTTTGTTCTAAAGCGATTGGAGATTGAACTGTTCAAGGGTACTGATGAATCGGTACGCCTATGGAAGCGTGTTGGGGCCTTCATTATCTTGATCTTCTTATTCACTTTTATAATTCCTCATATAGCCTGATGGTGAGGGAGATGTAAATATTGTGATTGGACTCAATTTCTCGATTTTCATACTTGCAATAGATGCCTTATTTGGAATACTGTTACCATGGCTTTAAAGTATACTTTGGGATTTTGTGTTCTTTTAGAAAAAGTGGAATGAAGAGATTCATGCGAGTCGACGACTGGGTGTTTTTGCATGCACAGAATTATTTCTGGAGGGGAATTCATTTGACGATGGCTCCTCAAACATGACAGCACGGCTCAAGGACATTACACTCACCGATACGCGGCCTCACTCCGACGAATACATAACCAAGTATGGTTCCACATTATTCTTGCTCCAACAATCAGTTAAGGGGCGACAGCAGGGTAAATGGGATTCGGTAAAACCTGTAAAGCGTTAATTTCTCGTCGTTCATGAGTTGAACTGTTTGTATTGGGCTCAGGTCAATATTTATGGTAAAAGGAAATAAAGATATGGTTCTTTATGAACTGCCAATATTTGTAGCTCTGTCCAAGTGTTGGGTATGAATGCATCACATTTGCATCGCCTTTAGCTTCACTCATCCTAGTAGTTCTGTTTGCTGTGTACGTGGTTATCGCAATATTCAGTGCGTAAATGTCGTAGGCTTCAATCCAAGTCTATTTTGATCCCCAGTGTTGGAATGCAGATATGCGTACACCCACAAGAGGTACAGTTAACTTGTAAATGAAATCTCGTAACTTTGTCACCAATTTCGCCCTAATCCTTTTAGTGGGTTTCGAATTTACTTTCGTATGGGCTGAGTGCTCAAGCACCATCGCCATTGTTTTAAGAAGTATGGTATTGAACAGCAAGCAGATTTACTGGTAGTTTGGAGCTTGTTTTTTTACCCTGATTGCACAACCTCTACTTCTTTCTTGTAAAAAGAGGCACTGCTTTGGGGTAAGCGCTTTGTTTGTCTCTTCTTGAAAGGTGTTGCTTATACAAGATCCCGATTGATATTGGTATTTGGGCACAACATGATTACGTTTTGTTTGTCCACCTTCGTTATCGACTGCTGCTTGTTCACGGGTTGCTCACTTTTGATTTCCATTTATTGTCTTTGGTGATAATTTTTTTATTTCAGCATCCTCAGTCAGGCGGTTGACCCGCAAGGCCAGATGTCGAATTTCATTGAGGTCTTCTATCACTCCGACAACCAGTCAAATCAAGCTTGTAAATCCTCTTTTTCCATCCTCTGTCTGAGTCTTTTTCCCCAACATTAGGAAAGTTTAAGAAGGCATGTGCTTATCTGACCTCAAAAGGTTAATAGAATGCTAATAGAATGTAATGAAATGGATTTGAAGTTGTGGATTTTTCGAGTACATTCACGATCTGATAGCTATTTTACCAATAACCTAAGTAGCAAAGTTAGTTCAAACGTAAGCAAACCTTCACAAATTTGTTTATAAGTGAACGCCTTATTTACGCAACTTTAAATTCGCATGCTTTGGATCTGCGTGGGCGTATTCATTAAACATGTTTAGTCAACCACTCTTGTAGTCTTTCTGAAGTGTTTCCTCCTCACAAACATAGAAATGGTCCCTACATGGGTTGAAGGTTCCTACTTGTCTAAAAGCTAGTTATTTTCCAAATTTCCTCTAACTAAGATCATACAACTAGGCCAGTCTGCGAACTATGTCCGGAAGGCGGTCCAGTTGCTGATCTCTCAACCTTTTTACGTCTTCTTCAGTGTCTGTGAATGTTTGCAGCATCATGGTCTGTGCTTCTTTGGATTACTTCATGATACTATCGAGGTTCTTTACCGAAGGAGCACGTCCTATCAACAGATCAGCTGCCAAACCCAATTCCTCACCACCGCAGAAGACTTCGGTCATGAAGCGCAGACAAAGTAGTTTCTCTTGCGCCCAGTTTTCCTTCCTGCTCTACATCATTCCTTACCTATTTGCAAAATTTCGTTTGTTTCTATGCTTAGCTCAAAACACCGCACCACCTCAAAATCCGGGCACTCTCCGAATCAAGACCAATATTGCGGACCCTGAAATCGTCCTCCCAGAAGATATGTCAAATCCGAACTGTAATGCTATTCTTGTAACGGTACGCAAGACCCACACGTACTAATATTTTATGCTTAAAGGGCTCGATAAGCAGTTGAAATAGTTTAAGTAGTTCCAGCTGTTCAAAGTGTGCGCGGTTTACCGATATGCTAATACCAGTGCATGCCTTTCCCAGACGAGTTTAAACTTCGACTACACGATGCTTCGAGAAGAAACGTTAATGAATGCTAGCATAACCAAATTCAAAATTCTTGCCTGTCCATTCGACCGCAGTCAAAGGAGTAACAACAGCATGGAAGTGAGTTCTTTTAAATTAATCTCTTCTGTAGCATATATTGGTGAGTTATGGGCTTCATCAAGCATTTCTGACAGCTCTTTTTTTAAATCGGAACTTAAAGGTTGTTACTCCGACCTCAGTGTCTTTTTATGCCCGTCAACCGGTCGCTGCCGCACTGCACGGCACAGTTAATATGGAGTCTCTACTTATCAACGTGAACGCGCCTATAATCCGCTCCATATCGAAAATTATGAACCAACTGGCCGAAAGCACTATTGATGTCTCCCTTGCACCTCAGACTGTCGGTGGCTCACAGTATGAAAAGACTCTGGGTGACAATGGGCCGGATTTTTGGTCAATTAGACCCATCAACGCTTCAGATATTCCTATCCCAATGGGCCAAATTGACTATGACGGTATGCTTTCTGCATATTTAGCACAATTTTACTACGCTTTTGTAAAGTGTATGGGATCGTGTGCAGTTTTGTTTTGAACTTTGCGTAGTGTAATACAATAGCACTCCAGGCTTCTAAATTAAGGCTTTACGAGTATATTGTGGTTGTGAGGTCTGCACTAACGTATATTAGCCTTTCTCTTGTATTAAGTCTTTCAAAAAGGGATTGAAGTTAGAATTCCATATTCGCTTATTCGCAGTTGGGACATAACTTTAATGAGGTTTTGAATTGTTTCGGGATTTTATATTACTTTATCCCCATTAACTACCATAGATTCAGCTTCAGAAGGCACAGAAGGTTGCGACGTTGCTGAGGTTCTTATGAAAGTTGACGAGGAACGCGAAGAGAAGGCAAGCTCAGCATCGCTATCATTTAGTTTTGCATATTGGATAACCATCTCAAACGCTAATTGACCTTTTTCAGTCATCATCGGATAAGGTATTGCTTATCTGTTCCGAAGTTGTGAAGTTTTGCAGCGTGGCTTTGTTTTTAATGCCCTAGTTACTCATGATTACCTTTTTGCCTGTTTAATCCGATATCTGTAGACTTTACTAATGATAAAGCTGCAATCCATTTGTGACCATTTTAGATTCTTATTCATGTCGACTACGTATGCTTGTCGATGGAGTCGCAGATTGGTAACAAACAAGTTCCTATGCTGCTTATGGAGGCTCATGTTGATGGCGAAATTAAATCTCCTTCTACCGTGGTACGTATATCGTTGTTCAGGCGATTTTGTATTTACAGCCTACTCCACGATACTTTATTATCAAACCACTTTTTGCAGTTTTTATGATCACTTTAGTGTTGGTTTTGCAAGACTAATTATAATTTTATGGTCTACAAATCTTGATAACTGGTTCATTTGCTTCAAAATTTTTAAGTCATATTTTCGTTCATTGTAAACTTTATATAATTGTAAAAGATTCAAACCAACATGGTATGGCACTCATCATCCATCGTTTGTTTTGATAATTTTCAGTGTCTGATTATGGTTTCCCTATCCATCATCATCCGAAGTTCCTCCCTTTTTAGTTGGGAGTAAGCTTAAACTTTGAGCTGGCTGTTTCCTATTACAATGACCATGTGAATGAGTGGGAGCAGCTGTTGGAGACTCTACCATCGGAAGGCAATCGTCTCTGGTCGCTCCAGATGGAGTATCACTCGGCGGAGCAGGAGTCTGTCTACACCAAGAAGGAGAGGCAAGAACTTTCGACGCTTCATAATTCGGGTCGCCTTCTCACCTTTATTTCACAAGACAATCTTGAAATTACTATCTCGAAAATTGCTCTTGATGTTCTGAGCAAACTTGGCAAGGCAAGTTTCCCTCAACTCATTTGAGGTGTCGTCCCAAGTTCACAATTTAATGGCATTGTTCATCTGTTGTGATCCTCTAGTCCTTTGAGGAGGCTTACGTATCGCCGAGAACTGTTATGCCATTACGAGAATCATGTGAAATAAAAGCACCCTATGTGTTGCGTAACCATACGGGTCTTCGATTGGTGGTGGTAGTTGATGGTCAGCGATTACACATTACTGACGAATCTACCTCGACCAAATGGGATTCTTCACTCAGACATGCTGCTGTACAACAAAAGATCAGACTTGTGGGACACGTACTCGAAGCGGGACAAAGCCTTGGCTTCTATGATGTGCATATGAACAAGACCGTGAGTTAGTCTCAGCGCAACTAAAATTGTTTACAAACTGTATTTTACAAGAATGAACCTCAGTAGGCATGATACTGAATCATTCGAGTACTCATTCACTGAATATTTTTCGAGTTTACAGGCAGATTGCTCGTTTTTGTCCACTTAGTTGCATGGAAAATGTTAGGAAGATAATCTGATTTTAGATTTAAGCTCTGAAGCCAGAGACTCGAATGTCTTTAAAACTCTAACTGGATCTAGGTCTTCAACATCTTAATTGGATGTCTACATTACCGTTCCAAAGATTTGAGAAAGGAGTTTGTCGCTGTGCCCTGTTGAATCAAGATAATTTCGTTGTTTTTTTTTTATTTCAGACAAAGATACAATACATGAGGTCAGCACCGCTTGCTCCACCTCTTTCCATCAACATCGGCATTGCCCCTAAGTCACCGAACATCATCAATGATTGGAGTACCTTTATCTCCCAAACAGCCGCTATAAAAATTCATCGAACGGCAAATTACATAGTCTCAGCAGTCTCCATAAATGATGAAGTAGAGAGCCAACCCATTGTTGCCACTATCTCGGCCTTTTTGGGACAGAAGACTCTTTCCTTGCAGTCCACTCTTCAGGTACGAAAAATTGACTCATAAGTGCTTTTCTTCTAATATGCTTTAAGTTCTCATTCCTCATTATTTTTTATCTGAAATCCGAAAACTACTTTTTTAATAATTAAAACAGTTTTACTACAAAAATATGATTTTATTGCATTCAAACGTTTCTTAATCTTATCATAATCTTATTCTTAACCGTATCTGTTTTATCTTGAATGAATCCTTTTGCACTTTCTCGATTTAGGTTGTCAACGAAACACCCCAGGCCATTAGAATTTTCTCACTCCTCTCCTCTTCTGCTTCCCCCAATGATGTTGCTCAAACCCAATTGTTGAGCATAATTGCGGCTGGTGGCTCCTATTCCCTACCTGTGGGAGTTGTTACATGCAAAGAGATAACTGGCATTAGGATGTGTCCAGATTTGGACGGGTGTGTGCAAAAGTTGTTGTTCCACTTTATCCTTCTTTAATTTATGTTGAGCTATTTCAATCGTAGTTAATAACTGAATCAACTTGCATTACTCTTGATGGCATAGTAAAGTTAAAAATATTATTGAAGTTTGGAATGAATGAGTGAATGAATATGCGACTATCATCTTTTAAGAGCTGCACCTTCCACTGATGTGATCTACTGGCCACCCAAGGTGTGCCCTGAGACTGCGAACTGTGGAAATTGCGGCGACACCTGTATCTACCTGCTTCCTCGCTCCGATTCTGGAAGGGATAGCGAGTGGCCGGTCCAGGAGGTGAGCTGCTCGGTTCCTCTACAGGAAGACGGGGGTGCTGGTAAAGCACTTTATAACTATACCATTACTATGGAGCGGCGCTTTCGTGAGGGTCAGGATGGGCATCCAGATTTTTTGCAGCCTTCCATGTCGACCATCGCGGAGCCTGTTGCCTACAACATGGTTGTCCGTGCTCCTGCCTCGCTTCATAATCACCTTCCCGTTCCCATTACCTTCTACTTATCTGTAAGCCGTTTTTTAATCCGCTTTTTTTTTACTTTATGCATTCACTTTTTCAAAAGTTGTGTCCATAGTGGTGGTTGTCTTGTTCCCAAATTTACATTTGATGCGGTGTCTTCAGCAAAAGTATTCTTCAAGGATCTAATCCTTGACCTAAAAGGTTAAGGTTAAGGCTAATTTTACCCTTTGGAGCAACATTATCGAAGCGGTTGTAGGGATAGAACCCAAGTCTTCATTATCCTGGCATCCTGTCATACAATTTGGTATCTCGTTGACCTGTTTCCACACGCATGAAATTTCTGTTACTTTTACAATCCTACTCAATGCTGCTTCGTTACACCAACATTCTATTCTTCGATGAAATCCAGGATATGAGTTCAAGCATAGAGCCGGGCCATACCGCTGTTCTTTCATCTGTCAAGTCTAGTGGATTTTCAGTTTCAATAAATGTAAGTTTTGTTTTCGAGTTTGCTAAATGTGTTTGAATCGAAATAGATTGTTAATTATATTATCGTCTCACAGTTCACATATGCTGAAAAGGACTATTTGGGCGGGATTAACATCAGTAACAGGACTGAAGAAATGTCCTTACTTCCTTGTGAAACTCATGATGGATGTGACGCTTCCGTCTTGGTAAGTCCTCACTATCTATTAGACGATTGTTTCACTGCTTCGAGTGACTGTTCCTCTCACCTTTTTTAGAACCTGAGTCTACGCTGTTCTCGTCGTCTGGGTCATATCGATTTAACCGTCTACTGTCCTTATTGGCTAGTCAACAAAACTGGTCTCTCTCTCACCTATAAGGTACAGTAAATTTTTCTTTTACCTTGGGCTGCATTATTAAAGGCGTCGTCAGGCTCCTTTATTTACTTAATTGTGCGCCATATTCAAATTTAAAGAATCGCCTTAGTAAAATCGTGTTTGAAAGGCAGTTTTTCTCCGTTAATCTTTTGCGGCGCTAACCAACTGTTATGCACTTCATCCTTTTAAACTTCCTTTTTGTTTACGAGGAAAGCTGCTACCTACAAACATTGGTGTGTGGCTGCCCTGTAAAACATTCTTACAGCGCGAATATTTTTAACTACATTGTCATTCTCTTTAACCCCTTGCAATGTGGTTTTTGGCGTAGGTTCTGCATTCATCGTCTGTATAATGAAATTGCTTTTTCGTATTGTTGAATATTTCGGTTTACATTTACATACTTTAGCTAAAGCGTCACATTAAAGGTCTTTGGGGACTTCATTGGTTGTAATCAGGCCCATTCGGACTTGATGCTAACACCTGTGAGCTACTTATCACTTCGTTATTTTTCACGGACTTGCATCGTGCTGTGTCATGTACTTAACCCAGACTTTCATTTTTCCTGCTTTTGCTGTCTTGACGTGCTTTTACTTCCCGACTTTGCGAGTTCTTTTCCATGATTGTAAGTTATTGTGCACGTACATAATCATGTCCTGGAGAAAACATCTTTAATTTCCCAGGATCGGTAACATTGCTGAACTTAGTTTCCTTTTCTGATAAGTTTGAGTTTTCCTGCATTACTGCAATATTATGTTCTTAAGACTTTACTCCGCCGGTCACCGTTCAGATCAAAAGATACACCCAGAGTAAGTTAAAGCGATTGTCATTTTGCATTTGGGTGGAGGCATTCGGCTTCTATACATCCTGTCATATTTCGGTTTTATGATGCATGTCCGCGTATCCCCAGATTACAGACTGCTACTCTAGTAGCTATTTTTCATGCCTTTTACATTTTAGGACCAAGCTGAACTCGAGTTTCACCACCCTGCTGGATTCTCGAATGTCTTTCTCTTCTCCGCTACATCACGAACTGCGCTATTCCAGCACAAGGTTGGCGACTTCTGCAGTCTGTGTTAGAACTTACTGTTTCCTATCATGCTGCTAGCACCATTGGTGTTGATCGCCAACTTTATTTGTTTGGATAATATTGGCGCTAATCAATGCTTTACGGTTTATCATAATATTGTAACGCTAGGTATTACATGATCTGACTTCGTTTAAATATACCTGAGTTTTAAAAGCGATGAATTAAGTCCGTTAGGGAGTCAATTAATTTGCTATGGCTCCATACTTTTAAAATTTGTAAAATATTGCCGCTTAGAAAGGCATTTAGGAACCATAGATTCTTAATAGTTTTGAAAACGATAGTGAGGTTTTCATCTACCTTCAGCCTTCTAGTCAAATTCATTCGCAGTCCGTCAGTAGTTCAGGTCATGTGGACGCCGATAGCAGCACAACCGCATCGGTATCATCTCACCATCATTGGCGCAAACCATTCCACAGCATACGTTGTGGAGTTCATCTGGCCCAGAAAGTGAAGGTGGTCATTCCAGCCTTCAATTTTCTCTAACGTGCACGTTGGGTTTCGCACTATGACTACCTAATCTGTGCTTGCTGTTTCCCCTTACCTGTCTATGACTTCGTTACTTTGCTGAGAAGGTTTGCTGAAGTTGTGTCGCTAATACCTTATGTCATTGAAGAACGTGTGGGTGGTGTTTGAGTTTAACCAGGTGCTGGAACGACAGGGACGGACTGAATTTCAAGTACTCCATTGTTTAACAAATAGGTCAAAGCCTCAATCTAGGACAATTTATCAGTTTGACCGAGCCTTTCTGGGGCAGATCCTTTCCCTTTATCAGTTTCAGTCCCCACCTTGCGTAGAAATTCATTATCGGTTGCCTCCGTCATCCCTACAGACGGATTAATCTCTTGCACAGAAAGTAATGAACCCATTGGTCAGATCTGGTCATTTTGGGCATTACTGCAATGTTTAAATCGAGCGAAGTCCCTACTACGGTCCACTATTCTACATGCAAACATTGAAATATTCTGTGCATGTACCACGTGACGCCTTTTTTCACAAGGCGCTTATTTACCACTCGCTACTCCATGTATGCACTGCAATTTTTGTCTGCCATCTTGATTAGTGGTGCCGAAACTAGGATGGCCAACGTGATTCACGCCTACGCGCACCATGGTGGAATTCCCTTTTATCGGTTTAATATAAATAACCTCTATTGGACACAAATGCCATTCGACTGAAGTTCTTGTCTTTACGTCTAGTACTGTTGGGTGCATCATTCTATCAAGATTCAAAATCTCTCAATTCGACTTTAACAATATTAGGTTTCATTATCCATCCAATTCTGACGAGGAGTGTGGCCTAAACTGTGAGAATAGTTGCGCATTCTCTAAAGTCAAGAAGATGAGCCGTTGTCTTCACTAAGGCCATTGTGGTCTGAGCTTTTCGGCTGGCATTATTATAAATTCTTGCTTTGAAGTGTTGCCTGGCTGCTATTTCCGCTTTTATGGTTAATTCTTTGTGCAGAACTGCATTATGCCTTGCACGTTCTTCCACATTCCAGACGTATCCTCTCTTGAACTCTCACCCATGGGCAGACAATGCTGTGGAACCATCAACGTCAGAGCTCCTTCATTCATTGAATTTTCTTACATCATTTTGAAATTTTAGATTACGATGCGAACAGAGGATTCACTTTGGTCCTCTAAATTCTCCCTCGACACAGTTGGAAGCTGGGGTCGTGTGCATTGCGAAGGAAAGCTTGGAAGGTCTTACGAGGTCTGTTTTGGGTTTTGTTCGTATACTAATCTAACAATCCTGCACAACTAAAAGAACCTTCTGAGTTAAGGAAGCAAACTTGTCATGCACCTCTGGAATACTTCAACATTTCATTTTTTTGAACTTACTATTGTTCTGAATTAGGTACTTTTGCATATTTAGATCGGTGTTAAGATAAATCTGTCGGCTTCTGGTCTCACGAAGATAATCACTTTTATGCCTTACTTCATGGTCGTTAATAAGACTCCGGTAAGACTTTCATTTTTTACACTTGGGTGTTTCGAATGTCATGGTACTTTTGGCTATAATGGAGACTCAATGCTAATGCAGATGACTATTGAGTGCGCACAGGTTCGGGATATAGGAAAAGGCATTCTCGACACATGGGTTCCCGTCAAGGCCGGTGACGTGAAACCGTTTTGGCCGGCCACGGGGGACACTCAGAAGATGCTCATGACTTGTCGCGTGGACCAGAAAGCGATTACTGACTACTTTCCCCTTTACGAGTCTAATACTGTCCTCCTGAAGCTACCCAATCCCGTATGTCCACTTTCGATCACACTTTCATTTCCTTCTTCGTTTCGATGCTTACTACTTATTTTTAGTACATTGGTTTGTACACGGACGTTCAAACAACAGATGAAGCGACTATTATAAACCTCCAGCTTTACAAGGAAGGGATGGCATTGGTGCACATTATCAACGATATGGACGGTGGACGCGACGTCTACTTTTATCAGAAGTGAGCCATCGCCGGTGATCTTAGGGACAGTTGAAACTTATCTCCTAGTTATGCTAACTCGAAGTGCTAAGAAGTTTATTGCAATCCAAGTATACAATTGACTCCGATTTATGCCGGCTGAGTAAAAAAGAGGAATTTCGCTACACTTTTGCCTATTATTTCTAGAAGCACTGGTATAACACACACTCTCAAGGCAGGTCATCAAATGTTCTACACGTGGGACGATGCCAGTAAGCCACGTCAGTTTTTCGCTCTAGTGGACAGTTCTCAAAAGGCGAGACAGGTGGAAATCACAACGGTACTCGTGCTTTTATTTGGAATTAATTATTTCCACTCGATTAAATTTGCCTTTTTCTCATTTACTTAAAATAAGGTCCAATAAAGCAAGTCTCAATTTGCATTGGCAATCATCTAATCGCGGTACTCGTGCTTTTTATTCATAGGATAGCTATGAAACGATTGTCTCTGGAAACGCCAACATCCATGTCGTATCTTTCCTTTCGAAGCTTCAACGAACTCTTCTTTTCACCAGTGACCCCGTTGTTGCAAATTTGACAGCCAAAGTAGGTTGTTCATTGTAACTCATTTATCTGAGTGTTTTTTGCAATGCTGCACTTCCATTCTGTTTTCCTCCTAGCGTCGCTTCACTTTTAGCTCAGTCTGGATGCCAATCTTTTTAAAGATTTGTCAACAATGTAGAATGTGGTTAGTATTTAATAATACTCGTGCATTTTAACTTGATCCGTATTTGGAGCTGGAGCATACCTAACATTAAAATGGACTCTCGATTGACTGAATGTATTTGGATGTCAGTTATTTATGATTAAAACCGTTGTCACTATTGTTTCTTTCCTCACTCCGATTGGACTTACGAGAAACTGACTTAAAGCTGATCATTTTGTTTTCATTCGCTCTTCGTTAGTCTGGAGAACTGGAGTCGGTTACTGATCGCATCTCCCTGGTGCTTCAATCTGTTGGAATTTCTCTGGTGGCTAATCAGCTCCGCAAGGAAATTTGTTACATCTCAATTCGCAGGTTCGCATGCTATCAAAACGTAATCCCTACTTTTTAGTCGACTGTGTTGCTTCAAGTTGCTTAATGTTGTTGCACGGAATTATGCATTTGGCATTATTTTTCGCATTGGCAAGTGATTCCATTACGCCATTAAATCTTCCCGATTTTTCCGCTTTTTTATACTGAAAGAAATCGAATGCTGAACACGGTTTTTTAAGTTATGTGATATGTGAGAAATTATGCTTTAATCATTCGAAAATTCACTAAAGGAATGAATATCGAAGTGAAAACTTGTCGTCTGTGGCATAATACTTTGCACCAAACAATGCTTATTCTACTAACCGAAGCATCTGCGTGGTCCGTACTCATTCTTTTTACTTCTCAGCTCGGATGTCATATGGAACAAGATGAGACGGGGTAATCGACTGAAGCCTTTGAAGTCGGATGTGAGCGAGGCTCTTGAGAACCTCTACAACACCTTCCTTAACAGAGTCGCCCAAAATGAGGAATTCCCTAAGCGCGTGACTCTGCCTGACTCCATTCGACCTATAACAACAGTGGACTTAAATCAGATGGTCATGTTAGAACCCGAAAACTGTACCCTACAGCGCACGTTTGAGCCAGGATTGCAGCTGCTGTATCGCGCCTCGACCAATCAAATGCACATCCACGCAAAGATCTTTCGAGTGCAGATAGACTCTCAACAACTCGACGCAGCCTTCCCCGTGGTCTTTGCTCCCTACCCTCAGCCCGCTTCCGTTGTTGTTGACTCTGGTACATGCTTCCGGCTTTGTCTTGTTCTTGAGCCAGAAGAAACTTAAGAACTAAGGTCAAACCACCTAATCTCCAGATTTATTGCAACATATGTGCTACACCTCATAATTCATGCAAAATTATCTATTTCTGCCTTCGGTGGTAACTACAGATACCTTTAATCTATTGCTCCTGGTCACGCATTCGTGATTTGCTTTCTTTTTTCACTTTTTTCATGCATGAAACTAAAGAGTCCAAAGTTTTTTTGAGATGTGGAATGCGTATAATTTGGATGATTTTATTTTTAGGTCCAAAAGCCTTAGTTGAGGTCTTCACTGTTATCTGCAAGACAACGGATGAAGAAGTGTATCGATTCAAGTGAGTTTCTCACCTATTCTTACTACACTAAATTTGGCGCTTTTATGCCTTTGTTTTCCCTCAATGTAGGCGCCTAGAGTGCTTAATTCAGGAGATGCAGTTTCGATTAGACCAAGGTTTTCTCAATGACATGATTGACTTCTTCGCAGGAAGCGTCACAATTCCGGATGAAGTAAGCCAACAACGTTTAAAACACTCATCGAGCACTTTGGAAGTGGGAGTTGTAATATTACCATTGAATACCAGCTGTTTCTGACCTGTGTCAAACCGCTTTGGTCGTGCAATGGGGATCAACATTAAACGTCAAGCACCCAGTCTTGTAGCTTATTAAAATGAAGGAAATATTAATCGGTGTTCAAACTGCTGCGTAAAACCTTGCAACATATATGCTTATATTTTTTGCTTTGTTTATTAATGTAACATGATCTCTCTATGAAATAGATTAGCTTAATTGCTTCATATATTTGGCTTCCTTAAACGCTTTTGTTACTTTTGTAACTCGATTTTTTTGGGCTTATTGCTGGATTCCGCGAAACCGTTAAATCAGGTTACTAAAAGATGGAGCAGAACCTTTGCTTTTCTGCTACTCAATCTGAATATGTGGCGGTATAACTGTATTTACTCACAAATGTTTCTTTTTTCAGCATATTGGTTTCCTCGCAGATCAGAAGCTCACAAGTGGCACATTAGTTGACGCTCCTGTGGTGAAGGATGTATTACAGACTGGAAGGGAGTCCATTATCGACTACATTCACATTTCTCCAATTAAGGCATGTTTTAGTTTGCATAAAGGAACGACTAACTTCATGAATAGTTCATTCACAGAGCTTCCTAACATGGTTTCGCTTTCAGATGCACGTCAGCTTCTCGTTGCTTGGAAGTTCGCAAGACTCTCAACCGAGTGCTCTTCACAGTGATGTGCTCAAATTATTTCTTCAGTCCCTAGGAGTAGCGCTGACGGACGTGCAGGATGTCGTGTTCAAGTCAGTGTTCCTTTTTTCGTATGCCCTTAATTCTCCTTGTGTTTCCTACTTAAATCTGTGGGTGATCATCTTGCGACTGGATGAGCCCCGCTCTTGACCCCTTTTCTGTGAGACATCCTCCTATGTGTTAATTTGGCAGCTTTCTTCGGGTTTATTACTTGAAAAAACCATTCCCGTAGTTTCCTTTGGCCAATGGTTAGCGAAATGTGATTTCTTGGAAACTGATCACAGGCTGGGCTACTTTGAACGTCGAGGAAGGATAATGTCTTTCTCCAAAATCCTTACCGAAATGGGTCGTCACTATGCGCATCAAGCAATCAAGCAGACCTATGTGCTCATTCTTGGCTTGGATGTGATCGGAAATCCGTTTGGGGTTATTCGCGGAATGGCACAGGGCGTGGAAGATCTTTTCTACGAGCCTGTCAAAGTGAGCTGCTTCATGTATTTTCAACAGTATCACTCTCTGTTTCGAACTTAATGAAATCGGGGCTAACCGCCTGCATTTTCATTTTTGGAATAACTTATTCTAAAAGGACTATTGTTTAGTTGGCTAGGAATGTTGGAAATCGCTTATCACGCGGAAAGTTTTATTTATGCGCCTTCAAATTTTCATTGTTCTGGCAAATTTATAGACTGAATAATTTCGTCTTTCGGTCTTCTTGATCACGCTTAACGCGAGTCGAAGACGATGCGTACTTATGACTCCACGAATTATGCACCATTAGCCTTAACCCTCCTTTTACGTTTTTTTCTATCGCCACTTTTCACTGCCGGTTTAGGGAGCTGTTGTTGGGACGGAGGAATTTGCTGAGGGTGTCGCTTTGGGAGTAAAAAGTCTCTTTGGTCATACCGTCGGCAAGTTATTTTCTATGTTCATAATCCAGCCTCTTGTTCTGCCGAAAGAAGTCCCTTTATCCAACGGAATAGCTATAGATACATACCGTTCTCCCTTTTACGGCGCGGCTAGGCGGCGCTGCAGGTGCGATGTCGCGAATCACGGGAACCCTGGGCAAGGGTGTGGCAGCCCTAACATTGGACGACGATTACAAGCGTCGAAGACGTGAAGAAATGACCCGAACACCTGATAACTTCGGCGCTGGCATGGCTCGGGGCGGCAAGGGTCTCGTCATGGCGAGTACCATTCATCTCCTTGGGACTGTTGTTACTGTTACCTTTGTTTAGCCTCCTCATCTGTCCTGCGGTGCATTCGGCTTTAGTTTGCTATTGCAAGAGTGCTTGCGATTTCTGGCTAATGACTTCAAATCAACGACATATTCATTGTCAGGCTTTAATTCGAATTTAAGTAGAATTCGTCTTAAACGTATAATCTGCGATATTGCAGAAAGGCGTACAAAATATTTTGGTGGATTATGGTTTTAAGGAAGGTTTTGAGTTGTATCTTGGTTTTCAGCAGTCTCGTAACACTTGACGTTCTCATTGAATTTTGGATCAAAAAGATCAGCTCGAACATATTGTTTGTTTTGCATTTTCAGGGTGTTGTTGGTGGTATGACGGGCATTATCACACAGCCGATATTGGGAGCCAGAAAGGAAGGTGTGGAGGGCTTTTTCAAGGGTCTAGGTAAAGGCCTTATCGGCACTGTGGCTCGTCCCGTCTCTGGTATGGTCGATTTCGCCAGCAGCTCCTTTGAAGGCATCAGAAGGTAGGTTCGCACCGAATGGACAATTAAATCTACTGAATGCTTACCAGCCCCGGCAGTGTTTTGTGTAGTGGTAAATCTTTACATTTAGATGCAAGTGGTTTTGTGAGGAACTTTAGTCGTTTTAATGTACTAAGCCACCTCTGAAGTGTCTATATAAATTCCTATGCGTGCACTAATTCGTTTTACTCAAACTGCAACTTCATTGTCTGCGATATTTAGAGCATATCGAAGATTCTGAGGATGACTGTTAACTTGCAGTCGTCCTACGCCAACTTTGTTGAGTGATTCACCTGCTTTTTTTTACTGATCTTAGAGCCACATCCACTTCCAAGGACGTTCTTCCCATTCGGCCGCCTCGATTCATTCATTTGGATGGTGTCATCCGCCCTTACGATCGGAACGAGGCTGAAGGAAATATCATTCTCAATGTATGCTCGAATGCACACCATCTAACACTCTTCCAAATTCCATCATTGTCCTCAATTTGGCCTTCACTAAATATTTTAGCGACTTCGTGACAAAGTTGCATCTGAGGGATACGTGTTCCACATTCCGCTGAGGCAACAGAAGGGTGTTTGTTTGTTAACTACTGAGTAAGTCAATGACCGACGCACCCCATTTTGCCCAAAGTCTAATAGATGCAAAGTTATTAAATACTCATGAACGTGTTTGCGGATAAAATGAAGTATAAGCATGTTTGTTGTTGTTCATTGGTTGAGGGATCTCGAATCCCGAAAATTACCAAACTCATAAATATGATTGGCTCGCTTAGGCGAATCTTGCTGGTGACAATAAACGAGGTCCTGGGCAGTTGCACAGTCGATTGGCAAGCTAAATTATCTCACCTCGCTGGCTCACACCATAAATACGAATATGGCTTGGAGCTTTCGCTTGCCAAACCTTCCAAGACAAACCTCTTCGGCGGTGCTTCCAACGTGAAACAGATTGAGTGCACACCTGATAACGCCTTGGTAAGTTTAGGCTTTAAAAACTAATGAGTTTTGGGTCCTATCGTCAATTTCACTGCTATTGTATTGAGACTTTTGTGCCGGAATTTGGAATTTTCGTGAAGCAAAAAAGGGCTTGGAAACTCTAACTTCATCAAAACTGGCCTAAAGTAGATAGACAGTTTTTGTCCAAGTGTCGACAGGAAATTTCGGCAAAGCTATAACGGCATAATTTATTCCCTAAAAGTAGGAAATGTCCAAACGTTGACATTGATTACGTAGTTATAAAGCTAGTTTCACGTCCTTTGCCACTATTTTTGCAGTTGACTTAACCCCACCCATGATGACGGTCCAGCCACCTTAAGTTCTTTTCCACTGTGTCTGCGCGTCATTCAGTGTTACTTGGTGCAGGAGGTCCCAAAAAAACCAGTTTTTTAGATTCTGCATAGCTTTTCTCCGGGCTAAATTATTGTAGCCAAGGTAACTATAGGGAGGTTATAGTAAATGTTAACAGTACAACAGTACAGCTGTAGTATTTTCCCGGGGTTACCTCCTTGCTATTTTCAATTTAGCGAATGCTTACAAAGCTACGAATGCTTGTGGGAGAAAGTCCTAGTGAGGTTCAAACATCACCTTCACGTCGAGTCTGCTGACACTCAATGATTTCAGCTATGCGATACCTTTTCACGGTACCCTTCCTACTCCTTCCATGAGTCCCTTTTCTCCCTGTTATATTACCTTATTTTGATGTCCTCTTTCAAAATGACTCTCAAATATTTCATGAGTCTTACATAACATCTATTATGTTTTTATCGACGCTTGACAGTGTCTTTTCGCACTTGGTAACATAAAAGAGATGTGAGGGAAACAATTGTGGACAATAAGGTCTTTGTGTAGCTGTTATTCAAAGAATGGCCGCAGTGGTGTGTGGATTATTCATGATCCTTTAAGGTCACACATAAGGTCTTGAGATTTGTCAGGATAAAATGCGTGACTTGATAATGCTAACATAGCCTAGAGGCCAAATCTCCCCTCCCTGCAGGGTTTAAGCTGCTCCTTTGCCCAAAGCCGAGTTTAAAATCACGTAGTTTGTTTTTTGAGATCTTATTGGTAAAACCCTTTGTCAGCCATCAGTACGTAATTGGACTATTCATCGAATACCCGTACGGGTGTGAAGACACTTGATTGAAGCCTCACTGACTCCATCTAGTCAGAGGATATGTAGGAACATCGGCTTAGAAGTAATAGTTACGCAGTTAGGGTTTGGTATATGCTCTTTTGGCATTTTGATTCAAAGTTTGAGTTGCGTCTAAATGCAATTTCGACAGACACCAGCTGAACAAATCTGTTACCAGCACCATTGAGGACAGCGAAGTTGGGGTAGCTATCAAATTTCGAAGTCTGTTTCATGCCCTCTGTTGGGTTCATCATCGAAACTCCCATCTATAGCAATATATACTCTCAATCCGTTCCCGTTTATTACCTAATGCTTGCGATCGGCTCCTTTACCCTTCGATAACAGATTCTTCTTCCACTGCTGCCGATGGAACGTACCAAACTTGTCTTGAAGACGATTGAAGTTAGTAAACAAGCCAGTGGATTGACGTGTGGGGAAGGGAAGGAGGGAGAAGTTTGAGGATTACTGGCATGGTGCAGGGATTATGAACAGAGTCCCGTTGCTGAAACCAAGAGCTAATAAAACTACTAATGGACACCAATAATACAATTAACCATAGAATCAAGATGAGATTCGAACTGCCCACCGTGTGTGTATCTCTCGCGAAATGGACGGTGACCGCTTGGCAACTTTGTTAACATAAATGGTAGTGTTTTATTAAGCAACGTACGGTATATTACACACAATGATTAAATCTTCGAGTAGACAACGACCGCGAATCGTTTGCATTTAACTAGCTACGATTTATCAATGCATGGAAGGCCTGAGAAGACATGGACTCCATGCTGGGATGGAGTAAACCCTCGAAGACCATTAATTTCCTTAACATTGGTGGAACTCGAGATTGATTAACATCACCCTGGTATTGCAGATTGAGTTGTGTACTTAGGTCAGCGTAGGAATCTTATGGACCTTTATACCGGACATGTATAAGAGTTTAATACAGAACAGAAGTAACTAAAGGATCAATACCGAATGTACAATTATAGCTCTTTGAAAGTGCATACAATTGTTTATTTTGACTTTCTGTTTGAAAAGCTGTCACTGCGGCGGCCATCTTGCTTCTGTCGGGTGGGACGGTTCTGTGCCATGCAGGGGCGTAATGCTTTGTTTATGTGACTACCTGTCGTTTGACGGTCACTTGAGGATCTGTCTGGCCCTTGTACTCGTGGGCTGGCCTTCGGGCCATGCTCAGACCCATTTGCTCTGTCCTCTTCGGAATACACTAATTCAACCTCACTTACTGCCTTCTTCCACCTTATGAGAAGTCTCGAGACGCTACACTGGTGGCAGCAGAAAGCGAATCCGACATTTACGCAGTGACCTCTTCCCTAGAAGTACCGTTTTTTGCATCTTCCTACGGTGTGGAAGGAACGCATTCGCATCGGTGGCGGAGACTCTTCGAACCCCTCACAACGAAAAGGTCGAAACCGACGTTTGCAGTTGGCTTCACCTTATTCTCGTGTTCCACAAATAAGCTGTTAACAACTGAAACGACACCGCCGTGAACCATCTGGAGAAGTATCGTGTCGGAGTTTTCCATACAAAATCCGTGTTTAGGTGTCGGAAATGACACTACAGTTCTCCTTACATACGGAGCAGGACTTATCCAGTTTTCTCTGAAACCTTTTTTTATAGCAGAGTTCCACCGTCCAGTACTGAAAATATTTGATGGTCAACAGATGTATGAGGTCCCGAATCTGGTTGTCAGAACGAACGTAACTGCAGATCCAGTTGAAGCTGCCGGGGAGACCAGGTACGGTCCTTCAGTTTTGTGGTAGCTGTCGACTGGCGCAATTGGCTCGTAGGTGCTTTCATGTAGTACAGAAATATATTGTGATGGCTGGTGCGGAAGGTATACCAAAGGGGAGCGCAGAGGACGTCGCTCAAAAGAAGAGAGGGACAGTGTAATACTTTATGTGACCACATGACGTTTGGCGGTTAATTTGGAATTTTTCTGGCCCCTGTGCACGTGGGCTGACCTTCGGGCTACGCTCAGTCCCCATTTGCACTGTCGTCTCCGGAATACATGTATTTAACCTCATTTACCGCCTTCTTCCACCCTATGGGATGTCTCGGGACGCTACAAGGGGCTTTACCGTTTTTTTCTGCTCTTCAGTAGAATATTATTCCTCCTCTTATCAAACGGGAGGTCTTGAGAGGCAAGGTCAAACAAAGATTATTTAGTGACGTTCCTCGTATGCTTTACCACTGCGCTTTTTGGCCTAATGCTTGAAACTGGTGCGAAATCAGGGCCTCTCGAGGTTTTACTCATAGTTGTAGTAAATGTAAACTATCGAAAAAACAGATACAAGTGTATTGATTACGAACTATTTAACAAGTTCTAGTTGGGTGAAATGCAACTGCTACAATGCTAGTCCTTTTATTTTAACATTGCGACTATTAAGTCGACTTTAATTCGAGAGTCGTTTATCCCAAAAGCTTTTAACAGTGGACTTTGTAACTCTGTGCTGAAATTGTTCTGAAGCATATTCTTTGAATATTTGCGTAATTCGACTTAAAATGGAAGGACTTACCTGCTTATGAAGTCATGTCCCTTGAGCCAATAAAAGCCAGGATAGTTATTTTGCTCTATTTCAGCCTAGGTGAGTGAGGTGCTGTTTCACAGCAATGCGGAGAGATTCTGTGAGCGGCTCTGTCTCAAAAAACTGCACATTTTGATCACTTTATTCCAGTTTTTTTCGAAATATTTACTCAATCAACGTATACCACTCTTGCTTTCATGGTCTGGATAGTTCAGAGGCATTTATAATCCATCCATTTCACATTATTTGCTCTGGTTTCGCCAGCCAATTATTCCTTAAATATAACGCATATGTATGTATCTGGTGGCTCTTGTCTAACTCCACAAATTATGGTTTCGCGCTGTTATTAGTCGAAGTTTCAACTAGTTGCGCGTGCTCATTCATTTTATGGTTAAGTTACAATTTTCGTATTCCTAAGTGCATAGCTTTCCATGACTACTAGTTCAGCACTTTGTTGATGACTTGGCACATGGGATCCTTGGTTAAGGGGACCCTTTGTGATTATTCATTATCCCAATCATCATTTGGTTCCGACAGGAATTTAGTACTCAAGTTCTGCTTGGTTATCAGCCATGTCTCATCCCTATCCATCTTAATTTGAACTGTTCAAAACCTTATATCATCAGTTTTTTGTCGTAGGAAAGCAGTGGAACATCGTGGATTTCTTAGGGATCTTAAATCTGGGTGTTCGTTTCCACTTCCTGGAGGACGAGATCCCGAATATAGTGTAATGTCCGTCGGTGAAAGCGCTAATCAAACATTTGATAGCCAGCGTCAAAATCAACACCACAAAATAGCGACTGGGTCTACGCCTTTTTCCCCACCCATATCTCGATCTTTGGCTGCTCGACAGCAACATCGAACTCCAGCAATTAATTTTCCATTTGTTCATTCCCCAGAACAACAAGGGATTCCAATTAACTATCACAGTCGCAACTGTAATCACCATCTCTGTTTTCCTTGTCTTCCAAATTCTGGTGGTAACGTTAGTGTCAGTGAAAACGATTCAGCTGTTCAACTCTCTGCAGACTGCAGCAATCCAAATCCTCTTAACGAGCTCGATTTCCAACTCATGAATATCGATCCAAATATGTCGCCATCCTCTGGCATTACGTCGGTATGTTTATCTTTTTAGTTTTGAGTAGAAATCTTATGTCGATGCTGTGAAGTTGAATAGAGTTGTCAGATGCTAAATATAAGAAGATTGTTACATAAGCAAGTTGGCTGTTTCGACAGAAACTCCTATGCATTCGTTTAGTCACTTCAACCACCTTTTCCGATTTTCATATGCGACATGATTCTGTCCTTTTTCTATTTTGCCTCATCCCTCTAATTAATCGACCATATTGTTTTTTGTCTTTGAAGCCTATGGATCTTGGTTTCACGAACATTGGTGATGAGCAGAGTATTGACAACATTGACCTCAATAACATAACGCCCTCTATTAAACTTGCTTCATCCGTAAGTTCTAGTGCCGTTACTTTTATCTATAGTCATAATCTGTACTAAAGCTTCATTTCAATATCTTTCAGCGTAAGCTTGATTATACAGAAACTTTAATGCTTATGCCATCTTCAAATTCCTTTACTTTCTGAATCGGAATCAAAATGGAAGAATTCAGATTTAGTACTTACCATCTCGTAATTGAGGTTCACATTTGCCTCTAATTCTTTTCAGTCGTGCAAAAATTCATCTTGGATACTTTTAACATCTATTAATGTAGTTCAACCAGTTTATTATTACGATCGCATGCATTCTGTATAGGCTCAAAGTGGATTTCTTCAAACAGGATTATTGATCAGTCTCTTTTGATGGTTATTGTGTACCTTGAGTATGATCCCATGAGTGGAATAACTGAACGTTTGTTATTGCATCTCCTTAAGGACTACTTTCTACTCGCGGATTCATTGTCAAAAAGAGTCACTACATGGGATTGTCACAGTATTTGTGTTTCATAAAAGATTGAAGCACACTTCACGAATGGTAATCTACTTTAGTCTTGCAAATAGAATATTAAACGGAATAACCGTATTGAACTCACTGTGTTTACCATTCTGTCATTGGTGTACTTTCCTTCAAAAAGCTTACCCTTTTGGGACCGAGCGACTTTTCATCTGGAGGCGGCACTGGAAACAGCGGAGGTAACGGGGGTGGTAGTCGCGGTAAACCGCTTGTAAAAAGTGATATTTCGAAAGGCGGTGGAAGTGGTGGGGTCTTCGGAGCTACTGAAATCCCCTCAACCTCCTGTCCAGCAGACAATAGCGGCGGCGCATACCTCACCGTTGGAGAGCCCTTTGAGAGCCCCACGAGTGCTTTGAGCATTCCTAGAGCCGGAGGAGGAGGTGGTGGTGGTGGTGGAAACGCCTCGGGCGGTAGTGGGGCCAGCAGTGTCACTGGGACTTGGGGTGGTAACAGCCTCGCCAATCTCTCCGGTCCTCCCAATCTCTCCATGCTCTCGGGTAGCACTGCTGGCAATGATAATCAGCGTGTTGCTATGATCAGGGCTCGGAGCAAGAAAGACAGCCATAACCGAAGTAAGCTTATGCACACATGAATCCTATCATAACAGGTCTCGTGATAACATTTGTGAGTGACTACTTGGTCGTTGTAAAATTCAAAGTCGTTACCCCATTGCACGATCATTGTTGGCATTTTTAGCACGTTCATTACTGATTTTAAAGAGGCTCTTTTGGTCTTTGTGGCGGGATATAATTATTGGACGATGATGCGTTAACTACAGTAGTTCCTACCTTTCATGGTCTCGTAGAGTCACCTGATGCTATTTGGTAAGCCTTCTGAGTCTTCTACTCTAATGCGCTTAGATGCACAATTTGCTATGAAACAGTGCCGCGTGTACTGTTTTATAAAGCCAAGGGGTTTTAGTTTACATGCAAAGTCAGCCTCCACCACCTTCCTGGACATCTTAATTGGTTGTATTTGCGACTGTACATTGTCTCTCATGGTTGTCTCCGTCCACATTGTGTTAAACTGAATACGGATTGTATGTTTACAGAGAGTGCTTTTGGTTTACTTAATGATTGAGCTTCCTGGTGGATTATGATCTTCCTTCTGCGTTGCTATCGGGTGTCATTCAACGCGAGAGCCTTATTATTGCATTAGTATCTGTCTTTTTCTGAAAATTACTTGAAATCAGATTGCAAATATGACCAACTTTGGTTTCTGGTAACTCTGGGCAAGTTTTACAAGACAGAGGTAATTCACAAAATTATAAGCAGTGTCAAGCGTGCTTTATTCTATGCTTTTTTGAGTGCATTTGTCAGAAAGTTCTCTTGTCAATTGGTTGGTCGGGATTCTTCACCAGCCTTGTATATCTCATCTACCATTTTTTGAAGAGCTTAGTGATGAGGGCGCCAAATTTATCGGTTTTTCATCCTAGTTTATTTGTGACCGCACAAGCCTATCGCATCTATTGGGAGATTTTCGTTGTCCGAGAGCCACCGTTTATTGAGCTGTGTAGTTGGTGCACAATTTTTCAAGGATTTCTTTGCTTTTTAACTATCCTGAAGCATTTCTACTTCTTTTCGTCTGGTGTGGGTGTTATTTCTAATAAATTTCCATCCTCAGCAAATGGTATGGTGATTTGAAATAGTGATTGGAGTTCACCTTTCAGCTCTTATAATATAGAGCCACATTAATTGATTCTTCTCAATGTATCACGCTCACAACGGCATTTGGCAGCTTTACCGACGTTAATTGATTCAAATAGACATTTCGATGCATCATACATTCATTTACTTATTTTTAATAATTGATCTTGCGGCAAATGAGGCTTTATCGATTTGAAGACCCCACCAAAGTATGATAATTCAAAATTTTTCCCAAATTTTTTACAATATCAGTAAATGTGGACTACGTAAACTTCATGTCATTTTTATTGGTACAAGACGTTTTTTTGCTCGGATGATCAACAATTTCACTAAATTGTCTGTTAGTGTGTGATTTAATCAATTTTTTTTCTTGAAGTAAATTTCGATTTACGACGTTTTGTGGATTTACAAATCAGCATTATTGTAGTCGTTGTTTGTATTCATTTTGCCGCTCTAACTCAGCGTAGTGGTGTGCTGCGTATCTTGTCAAATAAACTCAGTTGAGGTAAACATAGAAGAGCGTCAAAACTAGTTCATAATGTGAAATTTCTTGCCCGCATCTGTTTTTCTCCTGTTAGCCGACGGAGTGTTTGGGAAATCAAACTATTTTTCTGATTGATTTTCCAGAGTAGGTTCCATTAAAAAAATATAGTTAAAGAGATTGTAGACTTCCACAGAACCTGGCCCAACGTATCCGATTCTTAGTTATTTTTGTCGTGGAGACCGTATGCCGAACTTATTCTGAATCTACTATTAGGAACATGAATAGTTAGGTTGGTTAAGATAGTCACCGCTTATCTCCGCCCAGTTTGCCAGCTGCAATTTAATGGATATTTTCAAAGTTTATCGTTCATTTTTAAGTTTTAATGTGCGCTATGCATTCGCCTGTCAAGAAGGGCATTTGCAAGATCAGCCGGGCGTTGAGTTACAGTATATATTACGCGTTCAATCGTCCGCTTCGAGTAGGTGAAGTCAATCTTAAATGGCAAATTTTGTTCCGCGAAACTGAATTCATTCCATTGGTATTGATAGTCATTGTCCCATTAATCACCGAGACCCTCTGTGCTTGATAAAGTGGGTTCTCTTTTTTGCTCTGTCTCCACTGATTTGAAGTATCCATCCATTTCTGTGGTGTTGTCACTTATGTGGATGCACATTAATGGCTCTTATCTGCACTGCTTGCTCTGCAGGTTTTTTCTTTGTCGGATGCTCACGTTCTCGGATTGTTGCTGTGGTAAGTAATGCTTCTGTGTCTTTATTGCCACCAGACAGTTTGGCAGCCACCATTATAGCTCGTGTCGCCGATTGAGCATGAAATTACTTTTTATTGCTGGAATTTGGTGTACTTGAAGTATATACTTTGAACGCTCTTCTTAGATTTTGTCGAAACCGACACTGCTGATTATGACATCTTCCAATAAGGATTTTTTCCAAGTCATTTCTATTACCCTTTATAATTATTTCTTCTGATGGCATTTGGTCTTGCTGAGGCAAAGTCGTGGTTTTTTTCCAATGGGCTTATGACCGCTTCTTTGGTCAGCTTATAGACTACTCCACTACCGGTGAACAAATTTTCCTTTGACGGTAATGACGTCACATAGTCAAACTTATCAGGCTTAAAGCTGCAACTGTGCATTGCGGATGGCTTTGCGTATAATTATCGTTTAACAAGGATTATCTTGTACGCTTTCTTTAGCGTAAATCAACTTATGTTCCCTTTATGCTAATTTTTTGAGGGTTATCGGCATGGAGTGTTGAGGTCTGCTGTTTTTAATCGCCGCTTTACAAGATTTTTCCTTATGACCTTTCAAACTCTTGTATGCAGATAGGCCCGTTGAGTTGACCGCACATTAAGCAATGTGGGGTCCGTATTTTGATGAGGTTGAATTGTGGTTTCCTATGTACTTTTAATTTGATTTTTAATATCTTTATTATCCAGTTTATCTCAATTGTTGCCACAATATAATCACCAGGCCTCCTCTTACGCACTTTTAGTTGAACGGAAACGTCGGGATTACATTAACTGCCAGATCACGGAACTGGGCACTCTGTTACCTGAAGAAATGTTTCGCGAGAAGTTAGTTTTCCTTCCGATTGTGTTCATCCTTCCTTTTTTCTAGTCGATTTCTTTAGTAACTGCTTTGCCGCTTTTAAGGCTTAAGTTTGTATGAAATGACTTGCTTATCCTTAATTACCAAACATTTTCAAATCTCATTTTCCCTTTTATACTTCAGAGACTTTTTTGCTGCCTATGAACAATCGAATGTTTTTCTGATTGCGCATAACGTAGGTCAATATAAACGCACATAAACAATAAATAGCATCACATTTACGTGTTGGAGGTCCTGGGACTGTTTTCAACCTTGAGGTCTAACCAAGTTGGTCTCATAGTCTTCATTAAGCAACCAAAAGCAGTGATGTCAGATGTGCCTTTATCTGTCAAATCGATGTAGTTAGCTTACCTTGGAGAGTTATGTGAACGAATGACCGTCTCTGATTCCGTCAATGTATTCCGATTAAAGTGTGGTATCATCGGCTGTTTTGATTATTATTTTTTGTACCACAGGGTGATACGATGTTGCGTAGTTAAGGCTAGTTTTTAGCCTTGCTTCCATTTCTCATGATTTTTAAAGGTTATGCTGTTTGCATCATCAGTTGAGGCGTTGTTCGACGTGACTTTCGTTTAGAATTACCGGCATCGGCCGACTGGTTGTATTCAGCATTTAATTATTGGTTTGGGTGGATTTTTGTGTTTATCAGGTATAAAGTATTCTGTACTTTAATGAGCTTACACGGTCAGATCGAACTGTTTAGCTGAAAAAACAGTACCCCTATGGTTTCGTGTTTAGCCTCAATGGACGAATTTGATTGGGCTTGTGACCCTAGCAACGGTGATCGTCTTTGTTATATTGGCATTGCCATAGCGGCTACTGTTTGGTCGTGCCTTATCAATCGTAAGAGGAGAGTGTATTAGTGGCTAACGCATTCTTGCTCAACAATGGAACCAGTTCCTAATTCATGCATTACCTCTTGGAGCGTCTGTGGCTTTCCAACCTGGTCTGTTGATTGTTTCAAATTTTGACATTCCAGGTTTCATTTTGTCACCTTGCCAAATGCATAGCTTTAATTGCTCGACCGTTTACTTTCTAGTTTCTCCTAGGTTGGCTTAATCGGTCGTCAGCACCCTTAATTGCATTCCCTTTAAACTGTTTGACGTGGCCTGAATGCATTATTAATGTTTGAAACAACAGTTCAGATTTGTGCATACGTACAAATAAGTGCATCTGAGTTCCATCAGCAAAGCAAAACCCTGTTAATGTCTTCGAGCAAATCAGCACTGTATTAATGATACTGAGTTTGGAGGTTTCTATGGTCCCTGATGTTTGAAAATGTGTAAATCATCTTGTGTTGCATAAGTCTATCCAACATCCATGTTACCTGATCCCTTACTAGGCACAAGATTTCCCATCTAACTTATCTAGGGATGTATCAGTTTGATCCAAATTTTGTTTTTCCATTAATCCTCAGGTTGTCCAAACCTACGTTTCATTTTGATTATTTAAACAGACCTTGACTTACAGTCTCAACTGACGTGTCCAATTTACTCGCATGTTCCTGTTTTTCAAACTTTGCTTCTGAGTTGCCTTATTGACAATGGTTTTAACGAAACTTTACTAGCCAAATATTATCTTGTCTCTAGCACGTCTGTGGTCCCAAGTGCAATGCCACACATTGTTGAAAACCATATTGCCCGTAGCCATGCGCTTATCAAAGGTGATTCACCATGTCAATGAGCCTATTTTGAAGAGGATCAGGTTGATAATAAAATCAGCACTTCAACAAAAGTACATCTTCGTAATGCCGGAAAAAACGGAGTGGGGAGTTCAACTGTGTCGAGCTCTCAATCGCTCCACTATAAAGGGGACATGGAAGGCTTATCTTGGACATGCTGTAGAATTAATCTTTATACTCATCGAATTTTCTCCTAAAGTCTGGCTATTTCTCTAAATGCCCTACCAGTCATAATTGTCTGGGCCGATGGCTTCTAATGTTGAAGGTCAGTTGGTTTTTTGCCCAATGACTCTTCTTCTATTGGGATTTCTCACAGAATGTGGTTATGTAGTGCCTTATTTCGCCTGAAACACTTTTTCGCACCTTGCTATATGCAACAATTTTAAATTAATTGGTTTGCTTTCAATTTAATTACTACAAGATAATGCTGGTGCACTTCCCCTCCTTCTTCACATTTACCGCCTTACTGTTATTACTGAAAGCTATTGAATCACTATCCGGCCCAATATTTTTGTGACCATGTTATTAGGCTGCCGCGGTGTAGGTAACTGCGATGTTACTAACTGTCCGACCATTTTATATCATTGATAGGCAAAGAGTGGCCTTGAAGGCGGCGTTTGATAAGGGCTCCCAGCAAACAAACTAAGGGGGTTGACTTGTGATACATATTGAAGCAGTGCTTAGGACAATGGGAGCGAGCCTGTGGTTGAGTCCCAGTATGAAACTGACCTAAATACACATGAGCACTTTTCCCAGGATGTGTTCGCCGATAGTTCAATTGAATGAATTTCTTTGGAGTAGTTGAATCAGCTCATCAGTCTATTTAATAATTACGCACTAGTCTTATTTAATACAATGGACTTAGTTGCTCTTTCTTCCCAATAAACTCGTTTTTTTTTGCTATTTTTTGGAATGCTGAGATTAGCATCTTTGGAATTATTCAGTGATTAACACGTCTGGTCAATAAAACTCAGAGTGCTAACTTATACTTGCCCTTTGATCCATAGTAGTTACTTTTTCGTTGATTTATCCTCGTAATGCGCGAAACTGATCCCTTTCCGCTAATGAGGTAAGCACGATTTTGATTGACAACTCCTGAACTATTGTAATATGACTTTCCTGAGTAACGCAAGTGGGTCCTTAACTAAGCTTATTTTCAAAACAAAATCACCTAGTGGCAGTTAGTATATGACAATACTTTCTGTTGTTAATTCGAGTGCTCTAATTTCCATAGTGGGTCGGACGTTAGGCGGATGAGGTCGCTACGGTGACCAGGAAATGAACAAGATATAATCTTTGAAGCGAGAGTATATATTTTCTCAGAACTTCTAACTCAGATGGGGAATGCGTTTCATAATAGCGGTCGTCAGTCACTTTACCTATCTGCTACGGGGTTTATCCACTTTTGCAGCACCAATACCCATGTGAAAACGTCATTAAATTGCCTTAAAAGACATGCTTTTGATCCTTCGTTTGACTCACTGCTAAACTAGTATAATGGTACTTTATAAAGTCCATTGTGATTAGGTCTCATTCCCTTTTCATTGAGGTTCTATTGAAACACATTGTTTAGTCTTTCGTTGGCCTCTATTTTAAAAGCTTACGGTTTTTTATTATGCGACGATTTTAAGTAACATGGTGACTATTTCATAACGTGTTCTGGTAAACTGTCATTCATACAGGGCAACTAGCCATCATCGCAACTAGCAAAAGAAAAGCTATGTACTTGGTGCCAGACTGTAATTAGGAATCGTAGCAATTTGCTTTCTTCAAGAGTCGTGACGCGTACTTACGTCATAATTTTGTTAATGGTCTGTGAGATCTTTTCAGGCAAATGTACACGATCGCGAGAAGTTTGTTTACAGCCTCCAAAACCAGTGTTTCAGTGTCAGGTTGGATCCTCTTTACCGAGGATGGACGCGTGAGTGCACCTCATCAGAGGTGCGTAAGCAGTTGTGGGAATCCACCCTAAATTCTCTTGTAAAGGTGGTCGATTTCTGACTGCATTCTGATTCACGTCTCGTAATTTTCTGATCACTTCCATATTCGGAGCCTGGGCTTAATGTGAACCATACATCCATTCAGGTTGCTACAGTCCATAGATAACTAACGTAAATCAGCTACAGATTTCCAAAACAGAGCCTGTTTAGCACTACTTTAATAGTAAGCAAATAGGTCTTGTATGAATCTCGTATGCATTATTTGTGCATGCAGTGTTAAGTAACACATATTCTACCTAACATTATTCGCTTGTATATGCTCCTTCACTTGTTTACACGGTGACTGCTCTCCTATCTATTTTTTCTGCGATTCTAATATGGAGTTCATGCGATGTCTAATTAAAGAAGCAGCAACATTACTACCAAGTTGAAGTTTTTTTCTACCCTTCTTTCACATGCTATTGCAATGGGTCAACTTAACTTTTAGATTGTTTACAGTACGCATGCTCTATGATTTCTCCTGCTACTGCGTTCACGAAATGAGTCCCATTCTGGTCAACCTAATCAATTTTTTTGTACAAATTCCGTCGGAACAGCTCATGTATTGCCACTTTGGAGTGTAACTCGACTAGGAAACTCATCTGTACTTACTTTGTTTTCTGACAGACAGTGCATTCATTCAGAATTCCTTAAAAGTCCACCGGTGGCATTAGCTCACGAATGCGGAAGAGATAAATGCAATGGTTGCAACGGCTTCGTCGCTCTCTTCCACTTCCCTTTTAGCAGGCCTCTTATGAGTCTGTCGCCTTTGAAAGTTGTAATAGATACCGCAGATACCATGTGAAGTATAGGCAGTGCAATAAAGGAGAAAGGAAAATATTTACTCCTGATGGGTTTTAGCTCCTTCTCCGATACCACGTTTGAATCGAGTTTCAGCCTATTACTATGTACTACAGTGGCATTTATTCTTCAACAAGGAGCAGGAGATATAAAGGGAGCAGGGATTAGGATTTCTGTCGAAGGAACTTAGTATGGATATCAAAAAAGATGAAAACTGACTGTACAGCTCAGTCATTCATAATGCTTATTTGCAGTGTTACTATCGCTGACTGGAAATTCATGAGAGCTTGGGTGTAAATGAGTGTTGAATGAATTGGAGCACTCTTGCACCGATTATGTTATTTAATCCTATCTTATACTCAGGTTGTACCGTAGCGGTCGTCAGTCTTGGTTTGTCGCTTGAAGCTTATGAGTCTTCCCAGTACTTTATCCATTTGGAACCTTCCATTCTTTTTACTACCTTTATCGCCAGTGCTTTAACAGTAGCCTACCTTCGTAAGCATATCTCGAATGACTACCATTTTAGTGACTGCAAGAAGAACAAGGGTAGTATTTTGAAGAACTCAGTGGAGTATATATCTGCTCTACAACGGGAGAACCAGTGCTACGCTGACCTATATAATGAGACTAACCTCGCCAATTCTGTCATTGACCGTTTGGTGAAGCGTATCCAGGTAAGTTTCTGGCCGGCACAGTCCTTGTGTCCTTGGTGGAATTGGTATGCGGTAAAGCTTATTTTGACATTCAGCACTCCTAATTTTCTCACAACACACATTGCTCCGTCATGCTATTTGCGAAGCAACAGAACTAACCTCCTGTTGATCAAGTTTGTATCCTTTCCAGCATCTTGAATCGCTATTGTCACCAGATTACTTGGTCAAGATGACGCCCACGGGTCCAGCTGACTACAGACAAATGCTGCAAGAGTGGTCTAAATTGCATGATAGCAATCAACAGAAAA
>UYWX01020295.1:366425-402832 GCA_900622495.1 Hydatigera taeniaeformis | reverse complement strand
CAAAGACAGCAGGTGTGGGAAAGAAACTCCAAGTTGCTCCACCGGCTCTGGCGGTTGTCAGCACACAGGGCACCGGTGTGATTGCAACACCGGAGAAACCGCATGTTGTTTTGGAAGTGTCCGGTGTACAAACTATTCAAGAGCCAGCTGTTGCTATCCCATCGCAAGTAGTACGTGTTGAGGAGTCGAGCAAGGTGTTTGCTGCTCCACCACCGAAACCGTCCATTCAAACAGAAGATAAATCATGTGATGCACTTGATTCCATTAGCTTATTTAATGCCAGTGTTCAAGTGGAAGACATTTTAAAAAACAAACCCAAAATTGTAAGCAAAAAGCTTCAGGTGTCTTCTTCAGCATTTGCTCCTGTTAAACCAATGGTTATGGACGAGGGAATTCAGTTACCATCGATTACTCTTGAAACTTCGCTGGTCCAATGTTCGATTAAGGATGCTTCAACTCCCTTCCAATCCATTCATGTTGAGGAATCGAATAAAGTTTTTGCCGCACCCCCGTCAGCGTCACAAGTTACGAGAACTGATAGGGCATGCGAAGCTATGGAAAAGGTATCAATGTTTGATTCAGGTATCCAGGTTAGTGAATTGCCTTTAATGAAGCCAGACGCAGTAGGGAAGAAACTACAAGTTTCACCTGCACCGTATAGCGTTTTAAGCGTTCAAACTACGGAATTACTTCCTTCTGAGGCCGCAAAACCAGTTGCACAAGGCAAGAAGCTTCAGGTATCGCCACCACCTCTTGTAGTATCCTATGTTCAATCAACTCTACAAATAGAAAGTGTCCCGCAGTCGCCTATAGTTCAAACCGAATTAGCTTCGAAAGTTTTTGCAGCCCCTCCTCCCCCACCAAAAACGGTAACAGTAGACACAGGAAATGATGCTCTTGAAGCCGGGCAATTATTTGACGCTTCAACACAATCAAGTCCTGTAGTATTCGCGGATGCACTTGAGTCGCCAAAGAAACCACTTGCATATGGAAAGAAGTTGCAAGCTGACTTGCGTGCTGACTTAGTAGAGAGTAAGGTTCAAGTGCCTGGTCTAATGAAGCTTAACGTTGTCTGTGTCCAAACAAAATCTGATCTAACAAGGATATTAGCGACAAACGATATGTCTACTCAAGCGGATTATGTACAGCAGCATGAAAAACGTGCTACATTTGGCAAGAAGATGCAAGTGGATATGCGTCCACCAATGAATGAGAAGTCAGAACAAACACAGCTCCCATATCCCCTTGAAGTGACAACTATGCACACTGTAAGTGACACTCCAATACCGGCTATGGTGGTGCAACCAGTGAGGGAATCTGCACCAGTATATTCGGCTCCACCAAAGCCTACTACTGAAGATCGTGGCCTTGATGCACAACCCTTGCCACAGATGTGCATTACCATAACTCAAACCGATACTTTGAAGCCAACCGTTTCCTTTGTTCAATCTACTTTCCATCAATCCGAGGCTCCGACATCCAAGGCTCAAACGCGTGATTTCAGTTGCAGCTCCTTGCCAAAAATGACAAATGAAGTAACGTCGCATTTAGAAGAAGAGGCTAAATTTGGTAAAAGTATGCAGGTGGTCCCGTTAGCAATGGAGATCGGCCTTAGTCAGACGACCTGGCAGGAGGTGACTGCTCCACCTATTATAGGAGTGAAAGAGGCAACGGTGGTAAGGTCCGCGCCACCGCTGCCTTCTAAACCTTCAGTAAAGGATGCTGCCATTGATTCTATGTTGAGTAAACCATGTAGCAACGCATTTACACAGATTCAGGCTATTCCTACTTATGGTAAGAAGATGCAAGTCATGCCTCCCCCATTATCCAGCTGCAGCTGTCAAGCAGCCCCTATTGAGACTTTTATGTCTTCACCGATTGTTGAGTCAAGAGAAGATAGTGTAAAGGTGTTCGCTGCGCCGCCAGTCAAAATGCCAACAAAAGAGGATAAAGCCTGTGAACCGATGTTTAAAATACCCGTCAGTGATGCCTCACTGCAGTATGATGCACCGATGCAGAAACCTCCCAGCCGCAGTGTACGAATTCAAAAAGGCGTCGGCGCGTTCGAAGGTTTGCGTGCGATCGGTATTCAATACAGCTCTCCCGAGCCGCGTCGTTCCCCATTATCACCACTGCTAGCTCGTGCAGGCACTGGAATTGAATGGGGTGTCCAGGTTGAACCTACGACATTGGTAGGAACAACACAAACCCCACCGATGGAGACATCTGTGATCTTTACTTCGTCCAAACCCGATGTTTACTCCAGAACTACTCAGGTGGATCTAGAGCAACAAGCACCTGTCATGCAAACAAGTCTCCTTTTAAGTGCTCCAATTCAGACAAGACAGCCCCAGAATCTTTTCTCTTTCGTCCGTGAAACCAAAGCAAAGGTGCCTTCACGTCGATCAAGATCAGGATCACAGGGCTTGATTCCTTACAAGACTCAGGTCTTCAGCCCATCCAACAGCCTGTCCGTAAGTGTCCCAGCAATGCTTAATGTTCGAACTGATGTGACGAGCCCTGCTACAATTACGGATTGCTACGGGTACTCTAGCCGTGTCCCCGCCTCACAGTTGCCTCGCCGCTATGCCCATCGGTTCAGAACACCTTCCGGAAGAGGCACATATGATAGGCGAAACAAGTCAATGGAAAATATTTACTTTAGAAGTTCTCGAACTATACCTCGTCATTACATTAGTGATAGTGACCTCACTATGGGCAACAGAAGGATGCTACAGCAAACGGAATTGGAGGAGCGATGTGAAGAGTGCATCACTCAGTGTGTGCGCCTGATAGGCTACGATAAAGTAGCCCAAATGCTAATGGATACGAGAACTTATGGAGAATTTGGCCGATACAGAGATCTGGAGATTGAGAGTAGACGAAGACGTTTGCAGAATGCCCGAACACAGTACACATCGACGACGGCAATCGGATGTCCTTATTGCTGTCAATCCAGTGTGCGAGAAGGTGAAGATAGAGCAAGGTGGCCTTCTGGCGCAGGGGAGGAGGAATTTTACAGCGGAGAAGACGGAGGTGAGTGGGATTCCATGCAATCCTCTTACGGTTCCACAAAGCACGGTAGCTACAGGTGGATCTCAAGGACTCCGGTCATCAGAGCCATGCAAACAGAACCAACGAGTGATGAGGTGGACCAGCTGATGAAAAATCGAGCTCTAAGCGCCTACTGTAGTGACTACGAGTTGCAACAAAGCGGAATAAATGCCAATTTTGAGGAGAATTCAGCATTTACCTTTGTTGCATGGAAGACAGATGAAGAAGGTGAGGATAAGTTGGAATTAGACACAGTGGGGAACCTTCTTAAGCTCACTCTGGTCGGAGCTCGCGTCCCTGGAACAGGTGAGGTGATTTCTGCCGCTGACGCGTTCTACCGAGGTATTCTACGTGTCATCTACATGGATGATGAACGCGGTGCCATTCTACCTCTCACGACCGCAATTAACGCTAACGCAGTGATAGTAGAGAAGCGCTTCTCTACAGGCGTCGGTATTGCTTTCCACTATTCTCCTCGCAAGTATCCTGTCGAATGCTCAGCTGTTTGGCAAACTCCAAACATGCGCCGTCGGACATACCGAGTTAATTACATTCGTTTGAATGACAGAGAACGTGTGCCGGTCAGGAGAGCATTGGAGCAAGGCATAATTGACAAGTATAGCGGTGAAATTGTTGGTGTGCGAGAGCTGCCAAAGGCAGAAATGGGGGATCCTCTACTGCAGATGCGGGAATCCAGTGTTGGCTCTGGTGATACGATGGCTCGAAGGCAGCATCCAGAGCGATTTAACATTCGTGAGGCCATTCTAAATGATGTAATCAGTGTGGACCTCATCCAGCCAGAAATTATTCTCCTGCCCGACTCCGAGATGGACTCCGCAACACACAGTCGACGACGAGAGGGAAGTGTCTCAGCAAGCACAGAAAGCAATTCGGATTTGGAAGTTTAAAAGTTCTTTCAGCAACAGATTTCCATCCTTGAACTGCTTCTACTTTATGTGATCACGACCTTTTACACACAAAAAATGCGCACGCATGGAGGCATGTGAACTAGCAGGAATACAGCCGCCCAAACTCACACACTATCATTACCCCGCTCCCATCCACAAACCTGGTGATTTTTTGCGTCGATTTATCTTCTTATGTATAACCGCAACTTTGTGAAGAAAATTCTTTAATAACTTTTTTCGTGAAGACTACTTTTGGATGCTGATTTCATTTAATAGTTACAAAAATTGAACATAATTGAGGGTGACTTTGAAAGGCATAGCACTCAAAACCGGCAAAAGATGATGTATGAATGCAAAGAAGTACGGGTTAGTGGATAACGCCAATGATGGGAAGAAAAGTTTTTTTGTAAAATAACCGTAAACACTGAGAAGCGTAGAGAGGAGCGAGAGAGCGAAGAGATACTTAAGGCAGCAATTAAGAATTATCATGTGCACGATTTTCACGGATGTCAACCTAGAATTGCATAATCTGTTGGCAGATGGTGGTAGGTGTTGCGAAACTTAGCAGTAAGCTGAAGAGGGCTCTGGGATTGTGGTGACTAGTGAAGAACTGTGGGCTATGGCATCCAGAGATTGTCATTGCATAAAACTTTGCAAGGAAGGCCTTTTACTTCTGTGTAAGGCTTGCTGTTACCACCGGAGTGTTGATGCGATCTGCTCAATCAATCAATCAATCAATCTTCAAAGGAAGAATTCCAAATCGTATTGCTGACGTGCACAGGGACTGGATTTGAGCCACTGGATTGGCCGCTTAAGACTGCTAAAACGAAGCGTTAATTGTGTACACAAAACCGAAGTGAAGGGATAAGTAAATAATGTATTGTACAGCTGCTCTCACCTTTGCCAATCCCCCCAGTCAACCACTTGTGTCGTCCATGGTAGAGTAATTTAAGCGACAAAGAAAAGCATCCCCAAATCAAGCGCCATAAATTGTCGAAATTGGGTAGAACCATGAAAATATTTAATTGAGACGTCGATTACACCTCTTGACGTGGTGGCGTGTTGAGAGGAATACTTAGAAAGGGGAGAATAAGCAGATCATCGCGTATGTTCATCACTGGTTGTAAGAACTCTTACCCAAAAGTAGTCACTAAATAAAGGATGGTGTTTAAATTAATTTTATCAGGACAGTGCTTCGCCTCCCTATTTCAGCTTTCTCAATATACTACTGTTTGCCTGCTTCGAATTACTTTCTACCCACCCAATAAAGAATATGTAGGAGGAAGCACCGTAGGTTTTTTTCAACTCCAACATATGGATGTGAATGACAACTCTGCAGGAGACTTCTGGGAGGTTCAAGCCTATTGCCCCTTCATTTGGTAATGACAATTCATAGGCCACACTCCATTCTCTTTTGCTCGAAGACGTCACTAATTCCATTCCGTTTTTACCCACTTCCAATGGAGTGCCTCAAGTCTTCCCCAAAGCCAAGAAAAGGCATGTGCACTACAGAAAAGGCAAAACCCACTAGCATAGTTTAGTTGAGGTCTAAACTACTAGTCATGGGTACCCAGTGAAAGACTAAACAAATGATAATAGTAGAGCGATGGCATTCTGCAGACTCTGCTGTTTGATGAAGTTGGAAATTTGGCAGCAAAGTGCTTGTGAGTAAAAGGATGCTAAAGTAATGATATCACCACCATTAAATTGGTACAATGTAAAGAAAATGAATATGTATGGCATACAACAAACGTGAAAAAAAAAAGAAATTCCAATGGGTGCTATCCTCCTAGAGGTGACGAGGATGAATTCGAAAAAAAACGCTACGAAAGTTTGAATTATCTACGAGTTGGCGGTTTCCTAATTAACACCCATTAAGGTGTTAAGCACTCATTAGCACAACAATTTAACCCGTTGGCACACAGGCACACATTCAGAAGCACAGAGACTGTAAATTGGGGAAATGGACCGAGTGAGTTCAGCCAATGGGCAAGTGGCGAGGTTTCCAGTGGCTCAACTCGGCGTCACCGAGTGAACCTTCGCGTGAGGATGGCTGCCAACAATCTGGAAGGTCCTCAAAAGTGTTGATCCATGGAAATTCTAATGATCCAGAGAAGCATTTTTTTAAATTAAAGGGTCTAAAATTTTTTTGAAAATAACTTATAGTCGTGTTTGGGTGTGTATAAGATGTTCAATGACATCTGCTCCCTAAAATTTACGAAATGTGTATTTTAGGTGATTTTCTAATGAGACAGCTAAACACTTTCTCAGTGTTGAATTTGCTACTTTATGGAGGCGTTTACTCGAAGCAAGTATTTTGTGAGCTCTGAGTTCTCCTTTTCCTTTCCTGGTAAAGGGCGATTCTATAATGCTGACAGGCGTTGCCGTTGGGACTGCGAGAATAAGTACTTACCTCAGAGGAGTTATAAAACTTAATTAAAGAGCTTTACTATCTTGATGTCAAAAGCTTTGAAAAATGTGTGAAATTTCTCACCACCTCAGCAGCCCGTCTTCGTGCTTACAGGGTGAGAAAAGTTTCTGTGGACCATGCAAACATTTAACTAAGTCCATTTGATGGGTGAGTGTGGTGTCAATTGCCTGTTGTGAGTGAAACAGGTGCAATTTTCAGCACATGTCTTGTATACACACTTTAGGCCTTTACTTTTGTCCGTCAGTGCTTTTGAGACCCTCATTCACCAGCAACACGGCAACTGGAAGCAAATCGTTACCATTGACGCCGCGATTAAGACTTAAAAACACAATTGGTGACAATATAATGACTTAGTATGTCAGAACCATCAAAAATATCATTTTTGGAATGCAATTCAAGCATCAATTTCAACGCATTTACATGATTATGGAGATTCCATTTCGTTCCACTGCCACCTGTTTCATCAAGAAGGTGGACTCCGAAGATCATATCAAAGTGCCAGTCGATATACACACGAACGTATAGAATGGTAAATGTACAAACCATACCAAAATATCTGATGATTGTTCAATGTTTCTTTATGTCTCCCCCATTTTTCGCTTCGCTTAACTTAAGATTGATGCGAGACTTGGCTGCACAATGTTATCCATCCATCTTTTATGCAGTGTTAAACGAAAGGTTTTGGAGTACTCCAGGAGAGACACAGTTGATAGGCCATTCTGTGGGCCTCTGCCCGACAGATGCGCCTTAACTACCACAAGACTTGGAGAACATTCTTGCTACAACTGCTGGGCACGACCTAATGAGCAGTGACCGGTACAAATTAGTGTGAATTTTGGAGGTTCGTGTGTCGTTTGGCTGTTCAACAGCCTCAGCCAAATGTTCATCTACCTAAAACACTAAATTATCGCAAGCTTTTCTATGTAGCTACATTTTAGGCATCAATAACTTATTTTACTACTTGTTTTATCACTTCACTTTATGAATGTTTTTGAGGATGGATACAAAATCTTGATTTGATTTGATTTCAAAATGACGGTGTTGTCAACCATCTCAACACGCTAGTCCACTCCACTTCACAATTAATTTTGCCAAATTTACAAAAGCCAAATTTTCTATCACTCGATGTGGACCGGTGCCGTGTTTGGGATCATTAAAGTCTGGACTTGTTGAAATTTGTGCCTTTTCGGTCACACACTCCTCTACCGGCAACTCTTCTACTCTAAATTTTTAAGTAACGAGAGGTGCACTGAACCAAAGGTATTCACGTCCACCATCCCAACGCAGTCTGTGGCTACCTCTTCCCAACTCAATGGGTCTCTTTGCAGGCGACTTACAGAAACTCTTAGGAAAACGAGGAGCATCAAGCTTAGAAGTCGACTTTTCGAAGAAGGCTCAGCATTATTTATCAGCCTTAAAATGCTCTTGCCATGGTTGACGCTCAGTTTTTCACTGCATTTTAGTGAAAAGGTAGGTGAGAGAACCTGCTGAATGGATTACTTCAGACAGTGGAAGTTACATTACTCATTTTCCCAAAAATGCAACCTTCAGGCAAGAGGCGGTTTTAAAAAATGAACCACTACATAGACTAGTGGAAGAAAGGCACTCAAAACACACTCGCTAGGGCTATTCGTATCACACAGCGTGGCCTCGTCAACTCATCCCCTCCTTCTAAGGTCACGGAAGCTGAGGTGAAGGAAGGATCCGCGCCATTAAGTGTCAGGCTTGTAAAAAACATTGCGCAAGTGCTCATGCAAATATTTATCTCCCTTTGGTCCAAAATGAGCTCACATTGTCTTATTTAATGTCATAACTTCGAAGGAAGGTCACGGCAGTTGCACCTCTGCAGATGCTTAGACCATGTGAAGTGTTAGCTTGAGGCAATGTCATCAGAGTAGAGTCATTGTTTTGAATGTGGATAGTCTCTTTCAGTGCAGCTGAAATGGTTATCTTTATAACAAACCTTTTCTTCACGATAAACAGAGGCTGAAAACATGAAACATGCAATGATTCGCATGCCTGTTTGACTCTTAGGTATCGGTTTCGCGGGTATTTCAAGCAACTTCTACTGTGCAGGGCGGCATGCTGTTAGGGTCAGAGCCCTCCAGCCTTTTTCTAAGTCGGCAATGTATATGCTATTCCAGCATTATGCCTTCCGTCTTTTTCAAGGTAGACCAAGGACAACAGCAATCGAACTCGATGATAGTTCCTCTACTGCAGAAAGGACAAGTTGTAAAATCTCAGCAAAAGTAAGGAAAGTTGTGTCAACCTTTGTGAACTACCTCGTCCCCTTGCTTCGGTGAAAGCCCCCTTTACAGAAGCGCATGACACCTCTTCCAAGCCCCTGACCACTGGATAGCATAAAATGGAAGTGTTGGATCAGAGTCCGAGCGCATCCCTTAACAAACGCCGTCCCTTAAAGGCCAGCGGTCTTAAAACTGGGAATGACCATGCGGTAGAGTTGCTAAGCCAAACAAAAATGCAATAGACTGTGATTTTACCATGAGGGATCGTTTACTACGTGATCAAGCCCGTATATTTGATTTTTAGCGCGAGTGTTTGGTGCGTGTTTTTTTATTAAAACGATTGCGGAGGGTCAATCCAGAGAGGCGCTGGAGACAACGCTCGGAAGTGCTGGGAAGAAGGTGTTGTGCCGTGGTCATTTTTCAGTTCAGTTTCAGTTTCAGTTTTAGGGTCATTTGAGACTATATTTTAGTATTTTTGTTGTGTGGAATGAACTCGTCTTGTCCAGATGCGCATCAGCCCTCCTCGTCGTCGGAACGCATCTCTGCCTCAGTACAATGGCTTTTTAGGCTTGCAGGAACCACTCAGTGCGCAGAAATGTTTATGGGCTCCAGTCATTGTTTTGAACACAAACGCCAATCAATGTATAATTGCAGTTAAAGAACGTTTAAAGGAAGGCCTGTATTACGAAATGTATCCAACTCCTTCCATAAAATGCAGTCAACTCATTTCCAACTGCTCCACAATGAGAGTAAAATTTGAATTACAAGATTGAGTTCCTCCAAGCATTTACCAAGGTAGTAGATTTACGCTGCAAACAAAGGGATTCAAGCAAGGCCGGCCACAGTGACAACCCCCGAAAAAGCTTTAAGTGTAGCACGAGACAGTCACCACGAAGCAAAGCAACTGAGAATCCATGACACGAAAGCATGTGTAAGTGCAGATACTTTACTACGATTGTAGTGCTGCTTTGTCTGAATGTACCCTTTCGGCGAGAGACGGTCAGGGTATGCAAAATACGCTTAGGATTGGACTCCCAACTGTGACACCATTATCCCTTTATTTATTGCCACTCAGTAAAATACGAGTGATGAAATTGATGAGAGTGAGAAGAAAAGTAAATGGAAAATGGCACGGTGACCATGGCGGCTGATGTCGCTATTAGGAGCAACAGCTTTTAATGGCTTGGCGACATGTGATAATGCTGACGGCCAATGGATTTCTTGGAGGTTGTTGAAGTAAAAAAGGGGACCGAGCCTTTGTTCACACAGCAGAATTAGCCTACCATTCTGTCACTTATTCCAACTGATATGTAAATTACCAAACAGGCGGAGCGAGTGCATTTAATGGAAGGGGAGACATCTGGAGTCGATGTTCGAAGTGAACCGAATTGAAATTGTGATGGCCTTTCCCCTAAGTGTTTCATGATTTGCACAAATGTATGCGCGAATGACTTGACAACCCAAAGCATCCATGATTTACAGTATGAGTAGTTTATTCATCTTATGGCGACGCCTTAGCTACGAATACTTTCACCTTCGAAATGGAAACAACTGTGATCTTCATTGCTTTACTACTAATTGAGTGGGAGAGGGAGAATTAATAACATCAGAGCACCCAGAACCCAAGCACCATAGTTCGTGCCTTGTTTAGGCTATGCAGACCCTCCGAGTTCTTGCATGTTACGCCTTCTTAATGCCTCTAGGAAGATCGGGTGTGCCAACGTCAATTTTGAAACAATCTCCACCAGCCACTTTTTTACTCTAAAATGTTTCTGACAGTGCTACGAAAATCTATACTCTCGAATACAATCAACGAATCCGTAGATTTTACTGCAACAAACGTGCGCAATGTCTGCATTTATTTGGGATGATAGCCTACTGGCACCACATGATCCTTCCACTTATGATTGACAATGTGTGAATTTGGAAGGAGTGACTACGACTTTCAAAATGTTTTTACTTTATAAGCACTTGGATTTGTGACCATTTGTTAGGTGAAGATTAGAGAGCCTAACGCAAACAACGATACATGGGTGCAGCTTTTCGTTACATCAACACTGTTGGGTACTCGACGAAACTTGCCTAAAACAGTGAAAACACAAGTCGGAAAGATGACAGTACACATCTCCTGAGCGTATGCGCAGTCTTGTATAGTCAACGATTGGTAAGGCAACAGTTTCACCCTGCCTGTTCATGGTGGTACCTCACAGTTTGGCTGCATCTGAACCCCTGCCAGTCTCGAGTGATGTGAGTTACATGATTATGCCGCAGCCACCCGCCAACCATAGCTTTTGAGGCTCCACCTTAATTTCAGTTTAAGGAATTGTTGAGTCTGTGACTACCTCCAGACTGCTTAATCAAATTGTTATTAAGGCGAACCCTTATAGTCTCAACTGACTAGGTATGTCACCTTCATCCACCACCAAACCTTTACGTTTTCGAGTTTCATTTTTTATGAAAGCTTAGCAAACAAAGTTTGGCATACCACTGAACCGATCCACTCAGAACGCACTTCCATTTTCACGGACTTCAAGACCTCGCGCATGCAACAGTGACGGAGGAAAATTGGGTCCGAAATTTGTATTGTGACAGTCTTTCAAGCAAGAGCATCTATCACCTAGTAAGTGTTGCCAGTTCCGATGCCTGATTCTGAGTTGTCGGTTTTGTAGCTGACATTCGTGACTCAAATGGATAGTCATCTTGCCCACATCGACTCTGCACAGCACTATTCAGCAATAGAACGACAGTAATGACTAGCGGAGGCGTTCCTACTCCTCCAATAGAAATAACAAGTCAGACCAGCCATCTGTCTCAGAGGATAAACATTAACTGCCTCCATTCGCCAGTACAGGGATCACTGTAGGAGAAGCGTACGAGCGAAGGGGCCAACCGTGACCCAGCAGAGCCCCACCGATGTGAGACACGACCTTTAGTAGCGTCAAAATCGGGAATATTTTGCCCCCATGTCAAAAGTCACCCCTTCTCCAGTAAATGACGATGTTCACAGGTCATGAGGCTAAGATTTGATCCCTTCCTACACTCGCATACCAATACTATTGCATCTAACTTCCATCTCATGACCCGTCATGGAGTAGTGACATCTGAGTAGCATTGCCTCGTCCACCGCCGAACGATCCTAAATTCAGAAGCGATGATAGCCACTAGCTCCTTACAGAAACCCAGTCCCATGTAAAGCACCTCAACTCGTGTTCAGACAATTTAAGTGCAGACCCACCTTCCAGCATGTAACTATTTTGAATCCCGATGGCACTACACTTGCAACATTATCAAGGAAGAAATTATGGAAAACCTGGACTTGAAGCTTTCTCACCTTAAATCCCTCCGTGATGGAAAGTCACGACTACACATAATTCTTAATTTGCGAAATAGTCAATTTCTGCTACACCATAGCCCATTTAAATGCTAGCATCCATTGTGAACTGGTGTAAGATGGCGTAGAGGCAACAGAACTCTGCACATCTAAACAAGCGAAAAATTCGACAGGACTTGTAGCCACCGTATGAATGGTTACGTTGCAATTGAAACAGATGAGAAATGGGGAAACAAGCCAACTTAAAAGCTGCAGATTTGTTCTCATTCGAGAATTGGAGGGTCAACTGCTTCAGTTTTGAAACTAACCACAATTAGGGGGATATTCGCTTGGGTTATTGCTAATAGCGGTTTCAGGCATGCCAAATTTGCGCCTTATCATTTTGAAGGAAATAAATTAGCAATGATGGGCCTATTGTCTACGTCTATGGGCCGAGCTCCAAGAAGAAGGTCCATGTTACAGTGACTACACTGTCTGACCTCATCTTGCGGCCTAGTTCACGCCGGTAGCCATCTGTTTCTCGGTCCACTGATAAGAATCAGTTCCCATTGATAACATACCTCATTAGGTTCTCGAGTGTTAAGATTACGGATCGAAGATACTCTGCCCAAATATATGCATACGTGACAAAAAAAGATAGTTTCAAAAAAGACAAAATGCAAAAAAAGACAGGAAGGGGAAGAATAAGAGAGCGCAAATATACGCGCGGACGACCCAGAAGAAATTTTGCGTTCAACTGGTCTTTGCGACTGGATGAGGGGAGCAATGCTGCTCCACGACCAGCTCCTCCTCAACCCTAGGCTTTGGTGATGGAGGTAAGCGCCAAGTTCGATCGGAAAGCACCTCCTTAGGTACCACAAAAAGGAGCTGAGAGTCGGGCAACTCCTTTAGGCGTCGCTCAATGTATTCGGAAAATTGGGCATGAGACCTGGCAACCAGCACCGGTCGTCGCAATTTAGAGTCAAAGTCATAGTAATTTACTGCGTCAGGGTCCGATGTTGGAAACCCACGGAAGGCCACCCAATGCCGTCCGCCTACGGAAGCAAGACTTTTCCGGCGGGCGTTTAGAATACATCCAACGATTTTATTCCAATCCAGACGGTGTTCCGCTAGGCTAGTGCGTTTGTCAAACCAAACAATATCATGACCAGTCTGCTGAAGAGCGACTATCAAAGCGTTGGCGTCAAAATTGCCCAGACCTAGGATATTGCGGTGAGGATTCATCAGAGGAGAACAATCAGGTGCGAGCTCCTCGCAAATCCTGTTCAAATCGGCTTTCGTGACAGCATCCCGTTGAAGAACATTATTGATTGCATGGACAGCACAGAGCATTAGAGATTGACGTTGGTGATAGAGTGGAGGAGGAGTTTCCTTACTTTTCGAACTGGTCATTTGGAAGGTTTGAGCATTACGGGTGATATTAAAAGGGTTCGCTAAAAAAACAGCATCCAAAGGCATTTAGGAGCAATAACTTGGAAAAAAACGTGCTAACAACAACAAATTATGAAGTAAAGCGAACTACACAGGGGATCGAAAAGAAGAACAACACAAAATGTATTACATCTGAAAGCACTCAACTTTTATGAAACCAAGCAGGAAGGAGTGTGCACTACAGGATATCTATCAAAAACTTAAGGCACCGACCACGACCCACCAGCCACCTCACACAGCTAAACCAACCTTGGTGTTTGATTAACTGCCAATCAAAATAAAAGAATAAAATGCTAATACAATTCCAAAGCCGTGGTGAGATAGCCTTGAGTAGCAAATATAAATGCTATGCGACAAAATCTTCCATCAACCCACCGCCATTTTTAGGTCAAATTGTTTGCGTAATGGAACAAACGTTTGCCACTTTCCGTTTATCAACTATCACTCATTAAAGTTATGTTGCCAGTTCATAGGATACCTGATTTTTAAGTCATTACCAATTGTGTCACATCCGATTAGACGTTAAGAAAACTACCTTAGCATTTATCATCCGAATTAGCTCCGATTTTGCTTGATCTTAAGCTATATCTTACAGGTAAAACGTTAACTGACCTCCTATCTGAGAGTAGGTTTGGTTGAGTACCTATATTCACGAGGAAATTGGAGGACGAGTCCTAATTTTCCAAGAAGAGTACACAACTAGTCACAATCAAAATGTATGTCAAATTAATCACTTTTATGCAATTAGTCAAATAAAAAAGTATCGCAACAGTCATCACCGCGTTTGGAAAGCATATCAACACAGGCACTCATGCAATTCTCTCGAGAATTCGACTGGATCCTTTCCATATTTGACATTTACACGATCACCTTTAACAAATATATCTATTCGTTTCGAAAAGCTAAGCGATTCAATTGAATCTATTACCTAGGCAATATCGTCGTTGCTTTTACTGACCCTCCGCATTGGAGCGATTTATGTAAGTCTGGATTAAACGCGACCGAAATGCTTGGGCTTTCATTTGCTCGTCGACTCCTTCGGAAGACTTCATGGAAATATTTAATCAGTTTCCACTTTAAACGGTAGTTTCTATCGTTTCCTGAACGGAATTATGCTGAATAGCTTTGAAAGTTCTACAATTTCATCGAAAAACTATTACAAAGTCCTCGGTCTCAAATATAACGCAACCCCCAAGGAAGTTAAGGAAGCCTATATAGCACTCTCCAAGAAGGTGAATTCTTCTACAAAATTATAAAACATCGTAGTATCACCCCGATGTCGCCGGTGATAACCCCGACTTACGTTCGAGGTTCGTCGAAATAAATGAAGCGTTTGCCGTTCTCGGCAAAGAGTCCACTCGAAAGGAATACGACTTCCAATGCAAAATCAACCCATTTAGCGGTATTGAATCGGGCTATAAGATGGAATACCCGAAGCCAGAGTGCCTTGATCCCAAGTTGGTTTCGGTCTATGAGGAAGAAATGCGTCGACGTTGGAACATCAGGCTGACCGACTGGGTGAGAGGACAGGGTGAGTACGAACTTGAACGGGGACATCACATGAAACCAATGCCTACCACTTTGTCCCACTCCTATGCGACACAGGAATTCCTCAAATACGACATCATGCTGCTTGGTGGATTCCTCATTTTTGCTCTTGCCATGGCCTACATCTACCACGATCTGTACGTTCCTTCCCATCATATTTTCTACGTATTTCTATTTGATCTTTTTAACCTTGAACAAAGCACATCATTGGCAATTATGCGCCCCATAATCTAAACTCCTCAGCACCTCGAACTTGCATTACACCCTTCATTCAGTGGCAGCTTGCAAGTGCAATCCCTATACGTCTTCAAAACTACTTAAAATAAGTTTTGCAAGATAACTTTGCGCGTTTACAGTCACTTTATTTTCTAAAATTCTAGGAAGTCCGATTCGCGGAGCCAGTCGTGATGGGAGCGAAAATCCAAGCTCTTGTAGATAGAAAAACATTTCACTGTTCTAAATTGCACCACCACTATTGACAACAAGCGACTCCGTTTTCTCATCTTCAGTTGCAAGCATTCCATAAAGGTAGTATGCAAAAAGGCGGTAGAAGACCTTCATATCTAGATCAGTGTACTTGGTGTTTCGCAGCATGCTACGCTTGGGATAGTGCTTTCGCACGATCTCATGATTGCCATCCACCCATGCCAAATTCATAGGAGCCTGAGGCGCGGGGTTTTTACTCCAATCGGGGGTCGCTAGGGTGTTCAACTGGAAGGTGATAAAATCAAAGAAAACTCCATCGGTGCACACCGCCTGTACCGCTATCGGCTCAGGAAGTGGAGCTTTAGCGCACTCATTGCCATAGAGACGCTTTGCAGTGGCAAGACACGATGCATAGCAATGCATCAGACCTATAGTCTGGCGCTGTGCCACCGTGATGCGGTCCTTTTCGGGAGCTGTGAAATCCGACCAGGTGTTGGGCAGGGCGATGTTTACTGTGATGAGGTGGGGGTAGGGGTAATTGGTCGTCTTAAAGTAGAAATTGAGAAGGTCTGGAGATAGGCATGACGCGTGCTGGTAGAGCTAACGAAAGGAGAGTAACGTACATGAATGCCATCGGAGCTGTCCTCCCTGTATTGTGTGGTAGAGGTAAGGTCAATTAGTGGCGAGATAAGGTGCATGCGGGTCTTTAAATCTTCAAAAATCTGCGCTTGGGTGGCAGTGAGTGCGGCAGCAGGATGTTCGCAAAGGGGTGTTGGAGTGGGCGAGAGAAGAACGAGGTCGTTGCGCTGGCTGAACTGGACCCGACGCGGCTGCTCTTCTCCCCATAAAAAAGACGTTTCCACGAAGCGATCACGCAAAAGCCAACGTGACGGCAAGCCCGTATGTGGATCACTTGAAGGAGTCAAATGCATCTCCAAAGCCTAAAACATGCGTGTTACAAAATTAAGAGCTGCAAGTGAGCAATGCATCTTTAATTTACTCAAGCCAAAAAACCAGCACTTTCCCAATACGAGTGCACACGAGGAATGGTAGAACATGTCCAAATGCTTCGAAGAATTAAAAGAGAAGTCAGTTTGATCTATGGATTTCAAACTACAAATTCTACTAATCTCTGCGTAATGCTAAAAAAATTGAGTCAGATGAACGGGCAAAATACTCTATTAAAGGTGAGATACGAAAGCCGATGCAGTTCGAAAGACAAAGAAACTCTAATGCGTTTCCACTTCTATGAGGAGAGGGAATTATGATGTATGCCCATACATGTATGCTTACCAAGCTAATAAACAAAACTAAAGGCAACAAAGTTACAGAACCTGGATTTCACAGACGCGAAAAAGATTGAAAAGAAGGTAGCGCGCGACGTTGGTGGGATGGATACCAAACTCGGTCTTAAACTTCCAAATTAGCAGGTCTGGGTTGTAGCGCTTAGGCAACTTGTCCTCGTCGGTGTGCCATACATGGGCGTGCAATACACTCCGCTCTACTGCCGAAAGCAGCGACTGCGTATTGACCGCCGGCGACAACACCAACTTCTCGTAGATTGATTGTAAAGCAGAAGGAGTGCCCTCATGAACGACGGTCTAAGGAGCAGGATAAATTAATTCTAAGTGAAGTTGGCTCGGTAAACAGCCTATACCAAGTGCGGAGAAGCAGGTAAGGCACAAATCACTATGATAATTCGGCCATGGATGACAAATTGGTGAATAAGTTACTTGAATCCTGGCTCATTGACATTTTAAGGACTGATAATGACGATGTGATGAAATCCATTGCCCTTGTGGTCCGACTAGGCTTATTATCCCGTCGCTAGAGCGAACATCAAGAAACTCGGTGATGGTCCAATGCATCAAGTGTATGAAGTAAGCAATTATTAGATTATTTACATTTTGAGCTAAAACGTCCCACTACGGTCAATTGGAATAACATCAATTATTCCATGCTTCAAGGCTGCTCCACCATGCAACAAGAAAGCTACATTTCACAACAGCATAGCAATTGCATGTTTTAGGTCGCGCCATTAAAAAAAATTTCATAAAACCGATAATGAATAGGTTCTCATAGAAATATAGTAGTGGGTTGAAAAGGAGTCAAGGTACGCACAAAGTGAAGTCAAAATACGCCTCCTCAGGACGTAGTGCCAAGATTTTGGAATGAGTTCCGAACGAACTCCACGGAAATTGAATTTCTGTGGAAAATAAAGATTGCGCCAAATGATTCAACACCACGAATTTCATTAATTTCATTCGCTAGAGAAGGATCTGCGATACTAAAGCCAATTAAATGCCACGCTATTCACAAATAACAAATCACAATTTTTTGGCTATTACAAGCAATTTTTTCAGCAGTTTAAAGCCTCACTGAGAAGACGAGATTGGTGTAGTGTTCAAAAAATACGAAGACGCCCAGCCAATAAATGAAGTTAAGACAGCCTTTTCTTGAATGCGACTAGCCAAAGCCCTCATGCACTTTTCAGGAATAATTGTGCATTCATCAAACTATGAATAGCAGGTGATCAGAATGGTGTCAGCACCCGACAAATGATTTTGACGAGCACAATCAACCTTTACAACCCTAACTGCAAGCTAGTTTAACTTAATTTGAAAAATCAACGGTTCGCATGAACCTAATAGCAATCATCAATGAGAACAATGGAGAAATATAACCAAATCTGCGATAAAAGCAAAACAGAAAACGAACCACGTACATCAAAGCTACAAAAGAAGAAACCTACATTTGTGAGCATAGCAACCTGCGCAATGTCCCTGCAAAAGAGACGAGACGGTTCAAAGATAAGACTAGGGGATGAAGCGGATACGTTCCCAGTTATATCGCCGAATTGCGCTAATCGCTGAGTGAGTTGAAGCTCCCAGGCAGCCCTCTCCTCCGGCGTAGCACCAATTTCAATTTCGCGTGCTAGTGCATCGCGGTAGCGAGTAGAAACGAAGGTATCCTCTGCTTGCGCTGCAACTTCTGCAATCCGCGGGTCAGCAAGAGCCTGCTGAGGTACGCGGAGACGCCGCGCAGTCATGATGGAACCCTGTTCCTTCCACTGCTTTTTTATGTACACTGGCAGAAAGTCATGTCGAATTCGACGGCAGAGAAGAAGGGAGAGACGCATTTCTAAATCCGAGTAGACGTATCAGTAGTGTGTTTCCGGGAGCCGACATTATCCAGTTAGACATTAAATTGCTATTGAAGGCTAAAACGATCAACTATCGGAATAAAGATAAAGATTATGAGGACACTAGTATAAGTTGAGCCATCTTGTGAATGCAGGCACAACGAACGCCCTTTCAAGCAACACAAATACCATGAAATAGGACTACAATAATTTCGACCTGTTCGAGTAACCAAGAAGAGCATGCTTAATTCGGCAAGATAAATCAAAAGAAGCATGAATGCATTAAAATCTCACGTGCGACAATAAAGACTGATGAAAGAAGTGCGAAAAAAGTCATCCAGTAAAGTAAATGCAAGACCAAGCTCAACTATTAGCAATGTTGCTGTATGCTTTGAAAGCATTTCCAGCTATTCATAATTTAACACCACGGCAAACACCAACACAATCGGAAAAAATAAGACGAGTGCCAAATACATTGCATATATTTTTCAAAAAACAGGAAACATCAAGGCAAAGGAATGCAAAATCACAATTACAGTTCACTGAAATGGTAGACGATAGAGGAAGATACAACTACTTAATGAAGAAGTAAGCTGTCACTGCCCCGATCGCTATGAGAATCGGAAGAAGAACGCCAGTCCAGCCACTGCAAACAGAAATAAGTGGTCACGCGAACCCCAAGGTACGTTACTAAGAAACGACTTATACAAGGTTTGTGGAGTGAAAAACCTAAATACTGCCCTCCGATAAAAATATAAGACGTGATTTCCCACTATCACGACGGAAACGTTAATGAAATAGGGGATTAGACGAAGCACAAGAGGAAGCAAAGAACATGGTAAACAAATTGAGTCCAATACTTTTGAAGAAAATGCTACAACAAACAAACCACACGCAAAACTAAGCACAGTACAGTCAGGTAAAATGCTAGAAAAAAAGTGCCCGAAGAACAGCAAACATATCCAAGGCGATGTGAAGTAAAGTTTGGGTCAAAGAAAATTAACGAAGTTTTCGAATCAAACGCACCAAACCGAAGAAAAAAGCATTTGTACGATTGGATAATGGCCGGCAAAATCATAGAACAAAGCAAAGGAACACTCCTCGATCACTACTATGGAAGAGTTAGTCAACCCAAAGTTCTACTTTGGAACAAAGACTCCAGAGGTAACCAAGCATGCGGTTAACTAGATTAATTATCTTGTATTCCAATATGGTAAGTACATAGGAGGAAATAGTGGTGATCTCATCGGAACCGAAGGAAACGCATCGCGGCATATGTGCCAGCTAATAAGACAGAAATTGGCATTGCAAAATTGACCCAATCGTAACTATAAAAGAGAACGATAGGTTCAATGGAGGCCATTCTTTCATGATCGACCCGTTAATGACAAAATCTCGATGCAATTGTCATAAAAGCTGAACGGTTTAAAATGAGATAACAATAAATAATCATGTATCTAAATAAATAAAATATGTAAAAGTAACAGGAGACTTACGCAAAACTAGGCTTTCTGTCTCGAGAGTAATTCGAAGAAAACTTAAGGGAAGACTCCTTATCCTCCTGCGAACGTCACATTATTAAATACGGAATCATACATCCTTAATAACTCCAATACAGTAATCTTCCATAAGCCTTCGAGCTGCTTCAGAATGGCCAACGTCTTCAAATGACTCCGTTGCGTACCCGCCCCCACTTTCAAGGATTACAAAGTCGCCACCAGGATGCTGAGGTAGGAATAGGAAATGTTAGCGATGTTAAGCAGATCTACCGCATCAAAGACTGAGGTGGTATAAGACTGTCGCTTAACGATGCATCAAAACATACTTGATCCAGAAATTTTGAGACGTCATACACCTTGTCGTGGATAACAATCCAGCAATCATTCTCAGAGTTGTGTTTCTTGACCTCTTCTAAAGAAAACGTAGTAGCCTCGCCCATCACTTCAGATCAACACAACCAGCCTAAGCGCAATCAACTACAGAGTACAACACGGCTGAAACACCAAAATACTTTGAACCAATGCGCCAATTGGCGTGGAGTATTTTGTAGCGCAAATTTAATTATTCCAAATAAGGAGCATTTATTTGGGACATCAGTATGTACAATTCATTTTAATTAATAAAATACGTTAAAGGACATTATTTTCAAAGGTAAGACATAACAAGAGGCTCGATTTTTAAGGTTTGTAGAACTAAGTCAATGTAACAGTCACATCACCCACTGTCATGCAGATTTCAAGCTTATTTACACAACGAGGTTGCCTTAAGCTTCCCGTCGATAAGGGCTAGGCTAATGCAGACAGCGCATACTTTTGTCTACCAAGTTTTGACTCAAGATTAATGATGATTAATGATTGATTAATGATGAAGTTGCCTCCTTTTCATGGGCATATAGAAGCATTTTAAATGAGATTTAAGGCACGCTGCCCAAACAAGATCAAGCAGCACTGGCCACTTTTCGACCAGAAGTACTTCTCAGTTTTCGCAGAAGAAAGACGCACATTATCTGCTTTGAGCAAACACATCTGAAGCTTCGTTTACTAGCCCTTTTGAGTCGAATTAATATGACAATCTGCAGAAACTTTTGAATTTTCGTACAGCGTAAAGTTCTTGAATCCTAATATTACAACAGTAGCATGCGTTTATCAACTTGCTTAGTTTTAGCTTCGGAGAAACTAAGCTCCTTTTATGGGAGTCGGAAGAGTCAAGGTCATGGCCCAAGCCATTTGGAATGCGGATTCCGTTTTACCGCGCGCCGTCTCCCGTACTTCTGGAGTAGGTATGAAGGTATATGAAGTGTCCAAAGTGGCGTCTGGCCTATCTACTGATCGAGCATTACGGAAATTGTATCAGCAATTGCAGAGCATTCGATTTCATAATGAACTTTACACTAAATTACATTGGAAAGATTATCGCCAATTTATACCGATCCCGTATCCGCTTGCATATATGCTGATCGTCCTTTTATTTGTCATAGTGTTACTCGTTTTGAGTTGTGAAACGCCCGTCTATATGCCGTAAGTGCGGTCTTAGCAACATGTTTCTTTCAGCATAATTTGGAACGCCTTCTCAGTGGCCCTTTTGGTTTCCACAAGTGTGTTTACAATCGTAGCAAGCATTAAGCGCTTAGAAGCGCATTTCAGCGTCACTGTGACTGCAATGAAAAAAATAATAGAAGACATTAATTGTAATGTGATGCCTTGGCTAATTTTATTGTAGATATGAGAACCCATGATTTTCCTAGAATCTATGCGCCATTATACTTGCCCCACTCCCTGAGCTACAATCTTCAAATGACCTATCGAGATGGGGACCTTGTGAATGTTCCTGTGAGTCTTTTGGTCGAGGGAGATATAATTAACCTACGACCGGGTCAATCAATCGGTTGTGACTGCGTTCTAGTGACTGATGCGCCTGTAGGTTGTATTTCATGTTCATTTACTTTCTAGGATGAAGATTCAATCAGATATAGTGCTGGTGATACATTTTTACCTCGCCTTGCAAGGGACTTCACCAATCGAAGCCCTTATTCTTCTGTGCATTTAATGGATAGCTTCCACCTAGCAGTCGTTACTGCATCTCCAGCTATCGAACAAATTAAAACCATCCTGAAGCGAAAGGCCCTTCATCATAAAACCCAATTACAAAGCACATCATCATTTGCATTTCTTAGAGGTTCGGTGTTCTGTTCATTCATGGTGGCGTCGGTCTTATTTATCCTTGGTATCATAATTTCGACCATAAGAGTCTTTGTGCACAATCGATCGATGCTTGCATCAGTCGGTATAATATGGATTGTTACAATGAGCACTTTTCTTCTTATCACTGCAATCAGTCTATTTGTTCCAATTGTGTGGATTCTAACTCTTGCGATGAGTGTCACTCACTTGAGCAAATATACGAGGTCGTGTGGACTTGTAGAAAAGAAAACGAATTCATCCTCCACTCATGGTCTTTCATTGCTACGAACTTTTATGAAAACTGTAAGCTTTGCTTTGTGTTTACCGTCACTTTTGCCTTTCATCCATGTACATCGTTTAATTTCAGGCTCTTGTTCAACCAGATTCACGTATGGAACAGCTGCTACTGCATCTCGGTCGAATCAGTAGGATGTGCTTTGTGGACAAAAAGGGAATAATAAGTCTTCCAATCCCTACACCGGAGAAACTCTTCTTCTTTCGTGAACGTCAGAACCGACATCGTAAGGCAATGCGCACGCGTTCTCTTGGCCCCAACCCCATTCCTCCATCAAACGAATTTCTTGCGCCTCCGCCTCCCCCTTCCAGCCCTATCGGTAAATCTAGAAGTCAGATTGAAGCACGAAATATCACTTCCTATGTAAGTCTTTATTTTTGTTACAAGCCTTTTAAATCGGAAAGTAGCTACTGGTGTACTGTTAATTTTAGCGTGCAGCAGAGGGCGGCTTTGGGCGATCCCAGGGTCGGCGCACCTCCATTCAGAGCAACACATGTGTTTCAGAAATTCTTAACATAAACTCTTCGCCTGATTGTCTTTATAAGCCTCGTTTTGAATCTCCAAAATGGGGCAGATATTTGGAATGTCTGAAACCGATTGGCCTCAACCTCTTACTAAATAACTGCCAACCCCTCACTCGCGAGCACTATGCGGCTTTTGGGGGTCATCTCACACGAATGACAGCCGCTAATCGGCAGTGCTTTACAAAAGACGAATTTCAAAGTGAAGGTGAAGCGGTTGCAGTGGTGAATAATAGGTGTCTTTGTGGTCTCGCCTACCACATGGGCTTCCGATTTTCCGCGTTGCAGCATTACTCCTTTGTGACCAGTCTAGGAATCTATAAGGCGATAGAGAAGAGTGGTAACTGTTTTATTCGACCGAAATCGGCTGTATTTAATAACAGACAAAAAGAAAACCTTCTCTATTTTCGCAGTCAGGCTCTTCGAATACAGGAGGCTTACGCTTCAGTACCCAAGGTAATATAAAGGCTACTTAACGTTAGTCTTTACTTCTAGGATAACTCAAATGAGCCCGTACCTGTGCCGAATTGCTTCTGTACAATCTACCGCGAGGCAATGAGTTGTGGATATCACGTGATGACTCAGGGTTCTGGTGACTTGGTCACAGCTCTGTGCACCAATTTTTGGAACGGTCGTGAACTTCTACCTCTTACAGACTCAGAGCGCAGCAAAATGCTCGATTTCTATAACCTGAATGTTTCTACAAGCTACTGTCTGGCCTTCGCCTACATGCCTCTCTTGCAGTCAACTCCTCTCGTGCAAGACAATCGACCGAATGGGGATTATGTCGATCAAGCGCCCCTCCCTGTCCTTAAATTGCCTGTGGTAGGTGACCGCTGTTCTTTCTACTATTAGCATAGAACTTTGAGTTGAGAAGCCGACTGACCGCCCGACCCTCCTCAACATCCATGGCGCGCCCTGGTGAAGCACCGTTTGACTCGCTGGAATCCGTTCAGCAGCATCCAAAACGGCGGCCTACAAGGAACGCGGCTTTTCCTAACGTCTCAGTTGTTAGCGGTTCGGGAATGGGACCCCGGAAGGTCAGTAATATCGATAAGAAGCAGAAATCAAGATCTAGACTTCCCCGAGTCGCTTTCAGCTGCGGTTCCTTACCCCGCCTCTCCCATCAAACCAACAGGTGCGATCTCATTTCCATGATACAACAGTGTTTGGAAAATGTGGTCTTGACATATAACCTAACCTCATGCTATTTTTAATTTGGCTACTTTACACACTGTACCAGCGTATCCCGTTACGCTTCGACAGTTTTCGTGTCAGGCTCAAATGTCCTCTTCTCTCTTTGTTTGTATATCCTTCAATCGAATCAAGTGTTTATGCAAACATTTGCATTGCTCATGTAAACACAATGGGCCCTTACGAACACTTGTCACCGAGGTCCACTCAGTGGCGATTATTTTGTTACTTAAAAATAATAGCACTTGAATGTCGCTTTTCTTTATTAACTGGGATTTAGATATCTGGGTTCCGTAACCTTTTTGAACCTTTTTTGTCTAGCAAAACTGCCAAATGAATGCGCTGCAAAATTGGTATGTGAATCACTGCTTCAATCGTAGCATGGCATAACTTACAGTATCACGAATTCACTCAAAATTTTGTTTTGGTGTAACAGGAGATTACAGCTTTAAAATAACTTACCAAAAAGGGGTCGTTCAAAGACTTTACAAAGAACAGCACCGTGTATTTAAGCTTGGCCTCTATTTTGGATTTCTTGTAGACTTACACACTCAAGAAACGTATACTCTCAACTATAAAGTTGAACTGCGATCAAGTATTGCAGTGATCAACATTTGAGGTTGCCAGTCCTCTCCCCTCAATAGTACAAATTCGTAGCTTAGGTTTAATCTTCTCATTTCTTCCTTTCAAAATCCACAGTTCAACAAATGCAACCTCCGACTTTCCCGTTGACTCAGCCGCCTTGCAAGATGCGTTTAGCAAGCAAATCTTCCTCGGGATGGTAAGTCTCCAGTATCAGGCGATGCCTGGCATTGTGGAGACCATTCGCAAATTGAACCAGGCCTGCATTCGCTTCGTACACTTTTCTCAGGTGTGTTCACCCATTTCGAGGTCTGAGAGTTGTCAGTCCCTTTATTTTTCCTCCCATGCACATAATGTTTCCGGTATCCTTATTTGTGCCTATTTCTGAATGAACTACCTAGCTGTTGTTTGCTACTCCCTCCTTCCTCTGTATTTGCGGGTAGTAAACTAGATTTCGGCTTATTCTTTCGGAAGGACTTGTCCATTTCTTGTGGCAACAATTCCACTATTTAGTTTGCCAGCTCTTATTTTAATGTAGATGGTATTTAACAAATTAATTAAGGCTTGTTTCACATTCTTCATTTTACTCTCAGAGGTCCGTGTGAATCTGCTATCTCTTACTTAACCACTCCATAGCACGAAGCATTGATGCTCTCGGTTATGAAGCTGGAATTCGGGTCAAGATTTTTCCCTTATCCAGGACAACCAGCTGCGCAGTCGGGTGTTCGCGGAGCGTCTGGGTCTGGAGGCGGATTGGAACTGTCACATCTCGCTTGCAGATCCGCCATCGGAGGTCAGTCGGACGCCTTCACAGGACACCCGCGATGGCCATCTTGCCGCTGCTTCATCTCGAACCTCTACTGGTGCTGGTCTATTGCGACAACAAAATGGCTCCCTCGGTTACGGTATCTTCCTGCTTTCTCTATTTGTTGCTTATGCGGTTTATTTTCCTAACGTCCGTGTATCTACTCTTAACTGACTCACCTTATCCGTGCATGATTTTTTTTTTCTTTTAGTTAGGCGTTTTTACTTGTAAGTAATTGGAAACCCCTCATCAGTTATTTAAGCAGATTTGAAATGTGCTCTTATGTCTAAAGCTATCCGACATGCCAAGAGAGCATGACCTCGGACCTAACACGTGAAATCTGTCTCCTAAAATGTTTTTTTCTCCTGTAACCCCACGTCATGTAGACTCGAGGTGGTAGGTAACTGGATTTGATAAAAAAAAAATCAGAGTGAAATACGTGATGTCGTATTTGGATGCTGATTTCCCACCGAAGCGAAACTTGATAGTTAGCATGCAGAAAATCCAGGCTACCTCTTTTGCCATTGTTTCCACAACAAACTCATTTACACCTTTCCTCACATTTCTCCCAACGAAGTCTCGGTCGAATACAACACCTAAAATTTCGCATTAACTGACCTAAGGTAGGCTATCTTGTTATGAATTTAGTTCATTTCTGTGGTAATGTGCCTCTGAATTGCTTGTTTACCCATATAACCCTTTGCAGACTTCTGCGCCTTGAGATTACTACTTGGTTGAACGCTTTTTATTGTTTTCTCTTATTCCGGCCCATTGCTAATTCAGCTCGTGTACTCATCTGTTAGGTTATTTTTAGCACAATTTGAAGTCGTTAATGTGTATGCGCGCATACTTTCTACATATCTTTGTTTTGCCGTATTAAAATTTGCAGCAATTTCAAACCACAAGTTTCGCAATTTCTCCTCATTCGATAACAGAGGGGAGGGCGATAGTTTGCATCAATCGTTTCTGAAGGCATATTGGAAGTCTTCGTTGTTTTATCTCCCTCCGTTCTATTATCATTCAAACAATAATAAAATTGAATTCCTTCATTCTTATGCTTCTTTGCTGCTCTTTTGAAATGCATTCCATAGCTATTTTGGCATTTTCCTCGTATCAAAAAAATGTTCAGTCACGCTTTCATTTATTATTGTGGAGATGCCAGATAAAATTCCCCTCTTATTATTATAGTTAACTGTTTAGCTAAAGTCGGATGCGTCAATTATTAGTGGTTAAGCATTTTAATAGTTGGATCGAGCTCAGGCAACTGTTGCGTGGGTTATGACCCTCACTCATTTCTAGAGCAAAACCGGGAAACATTCAAATCTCCTCATTAGAACCCGCCTGGAAATTAAATTAGTTAGAAATGTGCGATGTACATTGTGGGTCGTTGGTAAACTTGTCGGTTTCAGCAAATACGATTCGACCATGGCACTTTTACTTCTATTCGTCAAGTGTAATGCTGAGAGCCTGATTACCACTGTTTCTGCGTATTTATGCAATAATGAATGATCTTCATGATGAAGTGTCTCAACTGCATGGAAGTTCGTGAGCAGACCTCAATAAAATACAACTGTCGGAGTGTTTAAGACTCCTCGTACATCGACTTTTCGAAATAAACCTTTTGCAAGACGAAAACAAAATGATATTCTTCAACTGTGGCAATCTTCAGCACAAACATTTACTTGGCATTGCTTTTAAAATAAAGTTCGTTCTGGTGGGTCCGCTGTGTCAGCCTGCACGGAATTAGATGCAATCTGAAGGCTCCTTTCACTCTTCTGTCCTACATTTCAGGAGGATTCGCGGTTCTTAAGCAGCCTTATTCTCTCAGTTCACCAAATGTGACTCGTTCATGCGTTTCGTCTAGGGTAAGTATCCGCATTCGGACAAGCTTGTGATTTATGTACCTCCCCTTGCCTCATTATGGTGAATAGCTCTTCAATGGTAAAAGGTGAATTCCAACTTAGTACCTATAATTACTGAATATTCATCCGTGTCTTAGTGAATTGTTCACTGGACTACTGCATGCGGCAATCCGCACAAACATTGTTCTTTTTCGATAGGATAGATCAGTGGTGGCGGAGGCGGCATCCAGTTCCTCCGCACCCTTGATCGAGGGTGAAAGTGGCCAAACGACCAATGGCGACGTCTGGTTTGGTTTTGATCTGGACACCGAGGTCCAAGAAGGCCGACCTCAATGGGCGGCTCCATACGCCAGTGCCGAAGTTTCCAGTACTTCAATAAACATCCTTCCTGAAGGCACGAGGAAGTCGCTTTCTTCCGAGGACTCCTTCCTATCAAGTTCTTCCCCCTCCTCATCCTCCTCATCATCTGAGGTTAAATCAGTCGATGGTGATGTCCAAGAGGAACTGAAAGGCAATCCACAGCTTGAGGAGGATGCTTACAACTATGTTTTTGCTAATAAAGTGGGTTCCTTTATGCAACAATAAAAGTTATTAGGTTGGAGTATGCATCCAAAGCTTTCTAATTCGGCCACCTGCATCGAATCAGCGGTCAAATTTAGTCACTTCCCCTAGCATTAAAGTAAAAAGGGAACATTGTCTCCTTGCACTTTTTAGCTTGTTTTCTATCCTTTTTAGTCAAGATTGCCTTCGGGCATCAGGAATATTCGGTCGCATTTGCAGAATGTTGACAATGTACCTCTCAAAGTTTCCCTCTTCACCGACTGCACAGCATCAGGTAGGTGCAACGGAAAATCGAGCATTTTGGACCTTCTTTTAGTAAATATGTAGTATTTTCGGCTTTAGCTTGATTCTTATAGCTGGCGGAGAGGGATGAACATCAAACTACTACTTAGAAGGTTTGAAGCGATAAAAAGTATTGAATCCCTTTACCCTGGTGCGAATTTATAGTACTTTTAGCATTGCTACTATCCAAGTGACTATTGAACAACATTGGCAGTAATAGGAATTTTTGACATGCTTTGATTACGCAGTGAGGAAGTTATTCGAAGCCTAGTTTGTTGAATCCTAGAAGGAGTAAATAACATCTTGTTTTGGGTCTTGAAGCCTCTTTAGTTACGTTCAAACATGGGAACTAGATTTTGCTGAACAGCAGTCACACCCTAAACCGTTGGAAACTGCCAGCACACATTGGTGCGTTCATTTGCATTGTTTTTGAGCATGAGCATAGGACTGCTGATGTGTTTCTTTCAATGCAGCTGTGGACGAGATGATGGAAATAATGCAGGAGTATGGTGAGACAATATGTGTGGTAGGCAGTTGTCTGTCGATGTCAAATGCGGAGCTCTTCTGTCGAGGCGACACTGCGATTGCCCTCTTCCCCCTCTTGCCACGTGTCTGTGGCCATGAGCCTACCTCTCCGGCTACGGACGACACGATAAACTGCTCCGACTTACCCCTCTTGAGTATCGCAGGACGCCTTGTCGCTCTTGGTGCTGCTCTTACCTCTCGCGCCTCTCTTGCTGACTTCGATATTCTTCAGCTCATCTCGCAGGTTTCTCTTTTTTTCTTCACTACTTGACTACTTTCCAACTCCCGGATATGTTTAATACTTATCTTTTGGGTTGCTCTAATGTTTCCACCGATTTATGTTCATCATTTATTTCAAAACTACTATTACTTGGATGACAAGACTTCCTGCGAATGCAGGAAAGTTGAGTATTTTATTTGAAAAGTAACACAGAGCCGGTTTTTAGCTCCTTGTTATTTCGCTTAAAATGGGTCTCCAAAGAAGGATAACATCGTATCACGTCAGGGGAATTAATTGTAGTACTATCCAACTCTTTTGTCCGTTGAAAGGCGAGATAGACAAACCAATCAGTTTCTAGAATTAAACTTGTTTTTTCCATTTATAATTATCAAATTATTTGTGTAGGTTTACAAGCGCACTACAAAGATGTGGAATAATCTGCTTGTCAGCTCAGGTGTTGCAGCTACCGCAGTTCCCCTTGTAGGCTCATGCCTCAGTCAACAACATCCACCTATGTATAATCTTCGCCATTGCCTCCTCCTTCGCCGTGGCACTTTTCTACTTTCTCTCACTCGCCTTTCTGCCAGTCTTTCCAGTGCAGTTTTGCACCACTGACACCACCCAACAGTCAGACGCCTTGATGTGGCTTCCGCCCGTTCTATTGGGTGCTACTGGACCAATGGAATCGTCCGGCGGTGCTGTTGTGGGCTACATTGCCATTGGTGGACAGGTGCTGTGGCTTATTGTGGTCGTAATTCCATGCCTTGCCACTAGCATTTTCGGCAGAACTGTGGAAAGAAATCAGCCTCTTCAGCAACCACCTGTGAAACGAAACGAAATATTTAGTCGTGAGGTGTGTGGATAGGCTCTATTTGAAAGGGGTGCACAGCTTAATTTTGATAACTCTTCTGGACATATCGTCCACTTAACAAGATATATGAAAATGATCTCCCCAAGGCTTTTAGGGAATTTTCTTTCCGTTGTACTACTACACTTCAGCAGCACATAATTTGGCACAAGTTTTATTCTTCCATTCTCACCTAGACCTTAGTCTCCATCTGGTTGCATGAAGTAGAAACTTTTTTCCTGGATTGATTCGATGTACTGCTGGGACACTCGTGGAGCCTTTCAAAAACGAATTATTTGGAACTAGCAGAAAGTCAGCCCGACACACGTGATTTTGTATGTAAATCGAATTCATAGGAAAATTGCATCTTAATAAAGCCATTTAATTCGCTTTTTGCCTGACTACAGGAGAACCTTAGGCTCCTTTTACCATTTCAGCGAATACTTCGGCTTTTGTGGTTGACTACAGCGCGCTTCTTTCCATCCGTGGTGGTTTGCTGGACCGTAAGCCTTATTCAAACCTTCATCACCTGCCCCACACCCATCGACCATCGTCTCATCTGTCTGCCATATGACCTTCCCAACTCAGCCTACGCAAAGTGAGTTTTTGATCTGCACGCCTCAATTACACCTTACATGACTTCCATGCTTCAACTGGTTCTCCATGTTATTTGTGCTCAAGCAGACCATGAACCTAACAGTATGGAAGTTGAAGGATATTTATTTACCTTTTAGGTAAGTGCAATACTAGATTCTGTTCCCTAATAACTGATAGGCGTACCTCAACTTGCTTCGTGTCACTTTGAGACTTCGTCACTTTTTGCCATGAAGTTTATGTAATCCGTTGAATGTGCTGAATGTGGCTTTAAAAGTCAAAATATACATTCTTTCCTATTACTTTTTAAGAAACCACGAAGCGCACTATGAATCTACTTCGCCATGTCTTCCAGGAATGAGTTTTACATTTTCCTTTCTTCTCTGTGAAAACTTTCGTCTGGCTTATCCCGTGAATCGTTGTTGAAATAGCAACTTAAGTTGGTGAGGATAGTGGAAGAGAGGCAAGAGAAGGCGTTTATTACTAAAATGTTTTTTTGTAATCTAGCAAGTACTTTACTGTTTTTTAATTTTCATTTCAGCACGTCTTTTGTCAAGCTTCCTGAATATGCAGCAGTTCTGCTGAGTGTGAATGTTTCGGAAGAAATATCCTTCTTCCTCCTCGTCATTTATCTGGGTGAGGTCACGCATGTTGCTTAGTCCATCAAAATTCGCCTTCACTACATTCATTCCTCTTATGTTTTTAGTGCTCATATCCTTCAGCTATGCAAACTCCGGTCAATGGATCTACCGCTGGCGGCTTGGTACAAATCTGCCCTGGTTCATTTTGGCCGTACTTATGTAGGTCCACTTCTACTCCCATCCATTCTGATCGTCGCAATCATGCCCCACTCACAAATGTGCAAGCATTATTTGGTCCATCTTGGTTGACGCTTGCCGATTTTGGCTGATGTTGCTATAATTGATGCTTGGATATCGGCGAACCGTGTATTGGTTATTATCAACTACTTAAGCTGTATTCTGAGTGATTGTTTTCACACAATCTTTGGTCAACATTTAATGTCTCATGAAAACCAACCATTGGTTATTTTGATAATATAGGGGTTGGCTCAAAGTCATTGATACTCTGCAACTAGCGCAGCCCGTAAATTTCTTTAAAGTTAGAACTTTGACGTAGACCATCATCGCAGTTGACACATTTTTCGACGTGGACTCAGGTATAATTCTGATTTAGGTACTTGAAGTAAATGTACTTATGTGTCAAAGTCGTCTGTAGAGTCGTTCTATGAACGCTGTGCTTCATATCGTGCAATTTGCCCAAAGTACTAACTTTGTGAAATTGAAATTTAGTTCAGTGGTAATATTTGAGCAATTTCTTACTTGATTTTTGTTTTCAGATTATCCATATGCAACCGGTCATTTGATTTAAGTTCTTTCCACCCAATAACTTAATATTTGCACTTATTCCCTAACGCGACTCACGACTCACTATCAATCGCCTGTGACAGGAACGTTGACACGCCTCTCCTTACAGATTGCTTGTTCACTCAATTTACCTTGCCATCGTTCTTCTCCGGAATGGCGAAATTCTAACCAACGAGCATAATTTCCCTCTACTGGTCACACTGGCTTGTGGTCTCCTCTGGTGCCCGATCCTACTCCTCGTAAACGAAATCATCAATTGGAAGGAACGCGCGTAGGTGCCACCCTACTACTGGTCTATCAGTAGATGATTATTTTCCCGTGGGCCTACTACCCACGCACACTCGTAACTCGTTGCTAATACAAACTAGCGCCGACCGTCAACACCCAGCCTGACGATCCTTCCTATTTTTCAGGATCACAAATGCAGAGGACCGATTCGCCAAGCTATTTTTCGATACCAAACTAGGAATGTACTCCCCCGTCTAGCAGATATGCCCAAAGCTCTGAGAGCCAACCCCAGTGCCAACACTCCTTAAGGCAAACTAGATCGCGATTTCGCAACTACTGTGGCAATTCATCAAAACTAATAAACGCACCGATTATAGACTTAGGCTTCTATCACAAACGAAGCATTGGGGTACCACGAACGCAGCCTCCGCGCTTACCTCGTCCTGACATTAGCTCTATCCGCGCCGCTAAAGTACCTAATCCTCTCAATTCTCAGAAGTCATAAATAAATGTTCGACGACCATTGAACCACATCTTGAATACAGAAGCGGCTTCGGAGACGTCAGTCGATGTAACTGGCTGTTGCACGTCGCAGTAGATGACTACAGGACGCGTTGAGAGCCAGTAAACTCCAAGCTCTTAAAAACCTAACCACTAAAATTCGCAAAAGACTTAAATCCGCAAATACATGTATTTTCTGCAAAAATCACGCCGCAACCTTTGGACGCTCCAAATCCTTCTTCAAAGGACCCTAGTAGATGAAAATTCAGATTAGCAGGAGCTAAGTTGCCAAAACCTACCAAAAACGCTTTCTTCTCTGCACGAGTTTGGAATCTACCGTGACCAAATTTGGAAGAAGTGTCAATGAACTTGAGGACCACCTTCTCCAGAGCACGACGACTAGTCTGTTGAATAAGGCTCTTACGAAGAGTTATGACGCGTTTGCGAGGTCCCATACAACAACCTTTGATCATAACGTAATCGTTGTTGACTTCACCATAGTGTGGGAAACCACCCATTGGGGTAATATTTTTAGCCGTCAAATCGTACTCCGTAGAAGCATTGCCCTTGGGTTTGATAAGGGCCGCAAGTTCCTTGTTTTCCTCTTTGGCCGCCTCAACTTTGGCAGCCTCAATTTGGGCTTGAACGCCTAGTGAGTAGTTGAAGTAAGCGACCATCTTAGCTTACCAAGACCAATGCGGTAAATCTTTTTGTTCATCTCGGTGCGATGAAAATATCCCTTCTGCCCAGCACGGGCGACAGTACGACCCACACGAGCCGGATGCCAAGCTCCGATGCAAGCGACTTTACGAAGACCCTTATGAGTCTTGCGAGGTAGTTTTTTTGTATGCCAACGAGACGTGACACCCTTGAAACCTTTACCCTTGGTGACACCGATGACATCAATCATCTCATCCTGAGCAAAAACATTCGCTACGGGAATCTGTTTTTCGAGGTGTTCACGAGCCCAGTCAACCTTTTGAGAGACAGTGCCGCCATTAACTTGGATTTCCATGATATGAGCCTTCTTTTGGCGATGTTTCATCAACCTCATCTAGGACAACCCATAAGTTACTCAATCACAAACCTGAGTGTGGGCAATCACGCGAATTACAGAACAGTACTTCTTCATCTTCTTCATGTCGTTGTTAATCGCCGCAAGACCAGCCTCATCAGCCCACTTCTTGGAAGCCTTGGTAAAAGCTTTCCGTTTCGATTTACAAAAGTCCTTGTAAAAACGCCGGCGACATTCCTCGCTTAAGTGTTCGGCCCAGATGGTCTTAAAGGTACGAAGACCCTTGGCGGTTTGAACATAACCAACAATACCAACAATGACCATAGGCGGGCATTCGAGAATAGTAACCGGTTCAACGATCTCCTTTTTGTGAACTTTTGATCCAGGGCGATCAACATCACGAACGACATGCGTCATACCCGCCTTAAATCCCATGAAGGCGGTGAGATGTGGCGGCAACGAACGACGGTCCTTAGGAAAAGCTTTGCATTTGCCACGAATGCGACGACTGCGTTTTTTGGGTGTGAAGCCCAGAGAACCATGCCGTGGAGCCGAAAACTTCCTGTGGGACTAAACGAAAGAGGAATTAGAATTAGACTTAGGAAAAAACATTAGCCCCAAACCAGAACGCACCATTATCGCAATCACCAATCACGCTGTAAGACGCATCGACGAAGTCAAACAAAAAGCCAGGATGTTCTGCACAAAATTATGGTAAACTAGCTATTTGTAAAAACTTACAAATGCCAAAAATTTCTGATGCTAACGATTTTCTGAAGAATTGTAAAGCTTTAAACTTGTAAATTCAGAAATATTACCCTCGCAAATTTATTGAAACAACAATTTTAGCGTACTTTGGAAAGTAACTTGATAATTTTGATCCATATTAAAATTTCTGTACTTCAAATTCATACCGACATTTTATAAATAGAGTTTGTTTTGAGAAGCAAAATTGTAGTGCAAGGGGTCATTATTTTTTATGTTTATGATAGTAATATGCTGCTTATGTGACCTTTTGACTGTAGTGCCTTGTTCATGTGATTTGCTGAATTCGGCGGTCACTTGTACTCGTGGGTTGGCCTATGGTCACGCTCGGTTTCATTCGCTGTCCTCCTCGGAATACATGTATCCAGCTTCACTTAATGCATTCTCACCCTATGGGAAGTCTTGGGACGCTACATTGATGTTTGGCGGTTACTCTAAGACGCGCCTCACATTTGTACGCTTGGAATGGTTCCTGGGTCAAGCTAAGATCCGAGCCCTATTTCCTCTTCTCGAATAGTTGTATTAGACCCCACTTAATACCTTCTACTACCAGGAAATGCATCTCGGATGTCCGAAAAGTTTCGGTGATTCATGCGCTAAATGTCAAAATTCTCCAACTGATAAAAGGAAAGGGTGAAAGGGAACTCGCAAGTCATAAAGGACATTTTCCCCAGCCATAAGCAAGATATGCAACTAAGTGCCCGACAGCCATACTAGTTGAGTTGAACTACACATAGGGATTTAAAGTCCATCTAGAAATCAACAAGAAAATAGGCATCTGGCTCTACTACGATCGCACTAAAATGGCAGCAGTCAGCTAATTTTGAAATGATTCAACGAATCAACCGCTCGATTGGTAGCGCTTCGAGGCCGTTACAGATGAGAGGAAGCATACTGCCTTGGTTAGTCGCGTATATTCAGTAAGAAGTCAGGAGAATTGAGTCTTTGGCCCGATCCAGGGAGTAAGTTCATTTCCGACAGCAATACAACCATTTAAGTGGGCAGTACACGCAACCGCAACTATTGTGAATATGGAGCATTTACTGAGCCCCAACTACAAAAAGTAAAACGCACAAATATGTAAGTGCTCTCAATTTTTGTTGATTATGAGCCCCTACAGCTACATTTGTCTCGATGTGCTGGCAAAGTTTCAATGGCGTCCAGAAAACAAAACACAAGGCTCCAATGGTATACATAGTGCGAGGACCAACTCGCTAGAATCATCCCATTTATCCGTTTTAGTAAGCGTAATCTTAGCTGGAAATCCAGAAAGCAAAGTGTTAAAATCCAACATTTCTTTCATTTCAAATCCAATCTGGGTGGTGACATCCTCCAGGGAGCAGCTCATTTTATTTCCACATGTTTCTACACCCGTTCGACAAGCGTAAGTTCATAAATGTTATCCTATGCAAAAAATGTTTACAGAGGGTAGTAAAAACCCGGAAACCACCCTTCAGTGATCTTGGCATATAACCAAATCCTTGCCACGGGCATTTGCATTTGAACATCAAAAATCCGAAACCATATCCGTGGGTCCTCAAAAATAACTAAAAATTTGAAACACCAATGAGTAAATGCTCTCTAACAATAAACCAAACACAAAAAACAAGCCATCAGTTGAAATTACTCATTTTCCAAAGACACGTGAAAAAGGTAAAAAATTAAAAGCATTGCCGGATAAATAAAAAAATGAGAAAGCGAAAAATCTCAAAAAGAAGGTTAGGTCAAAAGAGGGCTGTCAAGGTTGGCGAACCCAGTTACCACACCGCCTTCATTGACGCCCAAATGTTTGGTTCGCAGCAGGTGACCCGCCTCATGGTTCTCCAACTCCTCTGTGCCTCGGCTTTAAACACAAAAGGGGAGCAAAGAAAAACACTGTGAAGGAACGCAGATGAAATGCGCCACCCACCTCACTAGTCTATACAACTCATCAATGATGAGATGACAGCACTGCTTCTTCTTCTTCTTCCTCCTCCTCCTCCTCTCCAAAGCCTCTATTCCCACCACACTTTGAGCCCAGTCCCATCA